>JAQZBX010004252.1:0-61215 GCA_029593785.1 Cabassous unicinctus | reverse complement strand
GCAGGGGTCCAAGCCATCAGACAGCAAGACTTTCCACAAGTCTTTCCGAGTTAATTGCATCTTTAATCCTGATTTACAAGTTCCAAGTTTAGTTAAGTCCTCAAATGGAGCACTATTGTCTGGGAGCTCGATTTTCAGAGTCTTGGAATTTCCAGAATCAGTTTCTGTTTTCTTTGTGCCCAAGAGTTCAGTCCTTAGCATATTTCGCTCATCTAGTATTTTGCTATAAGCTGCAAGGAGAGACCAAGCCACATTCTCCAAGTTTACTTTGGAAAATTCTTCAGCTAAATTCTCAGGTTTTCCATTTTCAAATTTTGTCTTCCATATAACACCAGGAGTTAATCTTGTCAAGTTCTCTGCAACTTTAAGAAACGGATCACTTTTCCTCCAGTTTCCAATAATAGTTTCATCATTTACTTCTAAGGCATCATAAAAAGTATCTTTAGCATCCTTATTATTATCAATAGTCTCTTCAAATCACTGTAGGTCTTTTCCATCAAGCATCTCACAATTTCTCCGAAAAATACCCATTACCCATTTATAAAACCATTCCAACATTTTGGTATTCCTGGTACCAAATTCTATATTGGTCAGCCAAAGGGTTGCTGATGCAAAATACCAGTCTGTTGGTCTTTATAAAGGGTATTTATTTGGGGTACAAGCTTACAATTACCAAGCCATAAAGCATATGTTTCTTCCTTTACCAAAGTCTGTTGCCACATCTTGGAGCAGGACAGCTGCCGACATTTGCCAGGGTTCAGGCTTCTTGGATTCCTCTCTTCCTGGGGCCAGCTTGTCTCTGGGTTCAGCTCCTCTGCTATCTCCACAAGGTCAGCTGTAGACTATGAGGTTCTCTAGGCTTTGCCTCTCTCCACAAGTTCAGCTGTAAATATCAGGCAAACAGCTTGTTTCTCTTCCCGGGTTCTTCTCTCCCTCCTCACAACCAAGCTCCTCTTGGTGTTCACTTCCCGGGGCTCCAGCATTAAATCTCCACATCAGAACTCCAACATCAGAACACTCCAACTCTGTCCTTTGCCTTGTCTTTTATCTTTGAGACCCCACCCACCAAGGGGCAAGGCTCAACACCCCACTGACATGGCCCAGTCAATTCCCTAATCATAACTCCATCATACCCAGATGAACAGACCAGTTTATAAGCATATTCCAATATCTGTTTTTGGAATTCATAACTATATCTAACTTCCAAACTGCTACACTATCCCAGAATCCTCAGGATTGAGGAATGAAGTATGGACTTACTTGTATTCTACTATAGATATATTGTGATTCTAGCATTAGAAGAAATTACAACATTGATGTGGAGGCAGCGACCACTGGAGGCTATGGGGGCAGGGAGAGGGAAAAACAGTTGTAATAAGGGGGCTTTTTCGGGACTTGGGAATCATCATGAATGACATTGCAATGACAAATATAGGTCATTTTATATCATCACATAACATGCAAAACTGCGTGGAAGAGAGTGTAGACTACAATGTGAGCTATGGTCCATGCTCAGTGGCAAAGTCCCAGAATGTGTTTATCAATTGCAATGAACATGCCACCCTAAGGATGTTTATGTGGGAGGGTATGGGAGGTGTGGGGAGTGGGGCATATTGGAATCCCTATATTTTTTGTGTAGCATTTATATAATCTAAGTATCTTTTAAAACATAAAAAAATTATTATTAAAAAAACCTTATTTATGAATATAAAAATAGCATAAAGATAAAAGTTAAACAAGATATAAAAAGGAAAACAGATTTTTTTCATGCCATCATAAAATTATTTTATTTAATGCAATTAAAATTAAAATCCAAATATATTAAATTTCAAACACATATGAAGTGATCCTACAACTCAAAAATAAAAAGACAACCTATCTAAAAATTGGACAATTTTCATTTCTTGATTATAAACAATGTTGCAGTGAAAATTAACATACATTTATCTAATTTATTGGCTAAAAATAACAGGGATGGCAGGTAGACTTGTGGAGCTTCTGTATTTAGTGGGAATGGCTCAAAAAGTTATCATTTTATATGTGTGTGTGTGTGTGTGTATGTGTATCTATCTTAGTTTGCCACAAGGCCTCTGATGCAAAGAACCAGAAATGGGTTGGCTTTTATAATGGGGATTTATTAGGGGTAAAAGCTTAAAGTTCTGAAGCTGTGAAATGTCCATATCAAGGCACCATTAGAGATGCTTTCTCACCAAAGTCAGCTATTGCTGATCCTGGCATCCTGCTTCATGGCAACCAAGCAAGTTGGCGGGTCTTCTGGCCACTCTCTACTTTCTTGTTGAATTCAGCTGTGGTTGATCAGTCATCTCTCCCTGGGCCTTGGTTCCCTGAGCCTCTTGGGGCTCATCTCCTTGAGCTCATCTGTGGGTGAACCTGTAGTCCTATTTCTTACCTGGCCAGGTCAAATATGGTGGCTCCCTTTATCTCAGTGTATCTGTTTCTCTGTGTCTCTGTTTATGTCAGACTCAGTAAAAGGGCTGAGACTCAGCCTGAGTCATGCCTTACTGATATAGTTCAATCAAAAGAGTCTCACATCTGCAGGAATAGATTAGTTCAAAAACATAATCTTTCTCTTCTTGGGCTCCATAAAAAACATTACACTGTCACAACTTGAATAGATATTTCTCCATAGAAAAAATACAAATGATCAAAAAGCACATGAAAAGATGCTCATCATCACTAGCTATTAGGAATATGCAAATCAAAACCACAAGTGACCATTTCACAACCATTAGAATGGCTGTTATTAAAAACAGAAAATAGTGAAGTAGATGTGATTCAACCCCTTGGGCACTTGAGCACTGTGTCCACCTTGGGAGCTCGTGAGGGAGGTACGTGGAAAAAATACTTTAGGTGGAGAGGGAAGTTTGCTCATACTGGCACAGCCACAGTCTCTCTCCAGACACACAGGCACCACCGTTCTTTATTTGCAGGGTTATTCATACATTACCGTTATCACTCAAATGTTACACAGAAGGAACACAAAATGCAACTCTCCAGAATCATTTCTGCTGTGCCCAGAGACTATGTGTGCTGGGCCAATTACTTGTGAGCTAATAGCTGATTCAACAGTTGGACCACTGTCCAGGCAGTTGGATCACTGCCCGAGTCTTAACCCTTACAGCGCCCGCCTAACTCATGGGAGGTCCCAGGTTCAGGTCCCGGTGCCTCCTAAAAGAAGACGAGCAGATGCCGCCTCCCTGCCACAATGAACTAGATGCCAACTCCCACTGCAACAAGCTAGATGTTGCCTCCCACCTCAATGAGCCACAAGCCAGCAGACACTGCAGCCTGTGTGGAGTGGATGTGGCTCAGGACGTTGGGCACTCATCTCTCATGTGGAAGGCTCTGGTTCAGTTCCCGATGCCTCCTGGAGACGGCAAGTGGAGCAATGAGCAGACAGATGAGAGAACCATCTGGGGGAGGGGGGATAAATAAAAAGAAAATAAATAAAGTAAATAAAATAAATATTTAACCAAAAAAACAAAAAACAAAACAGAAAATAACAAGTATTGGAGAGGATGCAGAGAAATAAGAATACATACATTTTTGGTGGGTATGTAAAATGGTGTAGCTGCTGTAGTAGACAGTTTGGTGGTTTCTCAAAAAGTGAAGTATAGAATTAAAATATGACTTGGCAATTCCACTTCTCAGTATATACCCAGAGGAACTGAAAGCAGGGACTTGAAGTGATATTTGCACACCAATGTTCATAGTGGCATGATTCACAATTGCCAAAAGATGGAAGCAACCCAAGTGTCCATCAACCTATGAATGGATAAATAAAATGTGGTACATATACACAATGGAACATTTTCAGCTGTAAAATGGAATGAAATACTAAAACATGCAATAGCATTGAAGTGAAATAAGCCAGACACAAAAAGACAAAAATTGTATGAAATCACTGACTTGAAATAATTAGAATAAGCAAACACATAGAGTCAGAATCTAGAGTGGGGATGGGGGTAGGGAATGGGAAGTTAATTATTAATTGTACAGGCTTTCTATTTATGGTGATGAAAATGTTTTGGTAATGGATGGTGGTGATGGTAGCACACATTGTGAATGTAATTAACAGCAAATAATTATATATTTGCATGTGGCTAAAAGGAGAAATATTAGGTTGTGTGTGTATATATATATATATATATTACTAGAATAAAAACAAAGAAAAAGGACTCTACAACACAACAATGAACTTTATTGTAAATGACAGGACTATTGTTAATATTACAATTATTAAAATGTTCTTTCATGAATTGTAACCAATGTACCACACTAATGCAAGGTATTAATAATAGGAACTCTGTAAATCTACAACTTCTCTAAATGAAAAAAGAAAACTAACATATGTGGAAATAGAAAGAATAGCATAATAACCCCTCTGTACCCATCACTCAACTTCAACAATTATCATAATCACTGGCTGTTACTCAGCATTGACTTCACGGAATTGGGACATTTCATCTCTATGTTTCATGTGCAGCCATGGGTCTGCAATGTGGGAAAGTTCTATTACTGGAAGAATAAGAGAAGGATAGGTACTGGGGAACAGTTATCAGTCTTTGCTATGGATGAGGATTGATTGATGGTTGAGTGAACAACTCCTTAAGAGATAGCACAGGAACAATCTAGAAGGAACCTGGGTCTTTCATTCTGGACCACACACCTATCTCTGGACTTAAGATAAAAATAATCTTTTATTTTTTCCTGATTTACTTAGTATTTTGAAACCTCTTCTATAACAACTTAGCTCTTACCTTTCTAATAGAGAATTCCTGTACCCTAACTCAAATTGCCTCCAAATTCTCATTCCCGCAAATAAGGTTGCAATAAACACTTTTATACATATTTATGCAACTTCATGATAACTTTATGGGAACTCTACCCAGGTAAAAAATTTCTTGGTCAGAGTGTATGTGTTTATCTCATTTGATTAAATACTCCCACATTGCAGTGGTTGTACCAGTTTTCACTGCTAGTATAAGCACTTGAGAATTTCTCTATCACTAAATACTTGCCATGTAATATTTGGAAGACTATGAGGTGTGAAGTGACATTTTTTTTGCTGTTTTAACTCATATTTGCTTAAGTAATAATGAATTTGAAGTTTTTTCCATATATTCTTCAGTCATTTGAGTTTCCTCTTCTATACATTAACTCTTCATAGTCTTTGCCTGTTTTTCCTATTGTTTTTTTTCCCCCTCTTTGTTGTTTAGCAGGAGTTCCTTGTATATTCTAGGATTGATCTTTTGTTAGTTATCAACACTGAAAATATTTTCAATTCTGTTTTAAAGAGTATCTCTGTACATGATGTTCTGCACTGACCATATACTCAATATTGATAAATACAAATTCATTATTTTTCTGTTTGCCTTATGAATTAGCTTTTGAAGTTTGGTCTAAGAAGTCTGTTCCTGGGTGAATGCACAAAATATTCTATATTTTCTTCTTTTAATTGTATAGTTTTAGCTTTGAAATTTAGGCCTATATATACACGTGGTGGTGGTGGTCAGTAGGTGTCCAATTTGACTTCTTCATATAATGAGTCAGTTTTCCCAACAGCAACTACTGAACAATCTATACATTTTCCATTGATTTGGTGGCAACTTTATCTTATGTAAGTTTCCTGCATTTACATGAGTCTCTATTCTGTTCTGCTGGTTTCCTCCTAGTACCTAGGACCACAAGTGTCTGCTCCTTTCACTCTAACTTTTTAAGAGATTGGCCTGGCTATTTATTAACTTTTATTCTTCCATAAAAATATTAGAGTAAGTTTATTGAGATCTTTAAAATATTCAACAGGAATTTTGATGGGTTTTGCATTAAGTTATAGATTAAAATGGGAGAAGATCTGAAATATTTACAATAGTCAATCATCCCATCCCAAAGCATCAACTGTCTCTTCATTTTTTCAAATCACCTTAATTGTCCTTTATTACAATTAGGAAGTCTTTCATCATAGAAATCTTATGTATTGCATGTTTGGTTAACACTGTTGATTATATTTTCTAGTTGATTATTGTTGAGGTAGAGATGTGCTGCTGATTTTGATAATTCAATCTTGTAACTGTAACCCTTGCTAAGCTATCATTTTAGTTCAAATAGTTCTACTGGGTTTTCTGGTAGATGATTATATCATCAGGAAATAATGAAGCAATAATAGTCTTAGTGCCACTAAGTTTTCTTTATGAATGACGACGCTTGCTGTAGGATTTTTGGTATATAACCTTTCTCAACTTAAAAATGTTGCCTTCTAGTCCTCGTTTGCTAAGAGTTTAAAAATAATTACCGAGTCTTTTGAAATGCTTTTGGAGCACAGATTAAAATAATATGATTTATCTCCTTTAGCTGAACTACAGTGATAGATTTTCTGACACTAAATTTTTTTTGTATTCCCAGGATCAACCCTACATGATTATCTTGCATTATTTTCTTAATACAAAGCTGGAACAGTTAGCTAACATTTTCTTTATGATTATTGTGTCTATATTGATGAGTGAAATGGGCCTATCATTTTCTTTTCCTGTATCTCGCTTACCTGGTTTAGAAATCAAGATCATTGTGGCTTCATAAAAAGAGACTGACAGCTGTTTTTTTGTTTTTGTTTTTTCTGTTTTCTGGAATAAGCCTGTATATTAAAGGAAATAAATGTTTTTTTCTAAGTTTGTTTGAATTCACTGAATTGCAATCTATGTTGGTCTTTTTTTTGAAGAGGGGTGCCTTCAATTGTATTTCTTTTCTTATATGCTCATTAGTCTACAGAATTGCCTTTTTGCACTGTTGTTAGTGTTTAAAATTTTCTTAGTATTTATCCATTTATTTTAGGGTTTAAAATTTTAACATATAGTTTTTCTCATATATGCTTTATTGTTTTAAATTTAGGGTTTTATTTTATATTTAATTTGTTTGCATTTTAAAAGTTTTGATCATTTTTGCCAAATGTCTACTTTATTAATCTTTCCCCCAGTACAATCTATATGTGGAGAAGAAAGAAAAGGTTATAGACTCTCATACATGGACTCCCTATCCCAAAGAGTTGTTTTTACTTCTTCCAGAAGCTCTCTTAAGTTTCTAGTCTTCTTTGCATACAAATTTATTGGAGTTTTGGGGGTCAGTGCTTCAGAACTGATTCTTCTATCAAATTCTAAATGTGGTGTCTGGCAGCAGCTTGGTGCTCTCTTTAGAATATTATCTAAAGATATTCTCTTAATGTTCTAATATTTGGGGATTTAGCTGAAATTCTAAGGCAAGAGAGAGTGTCATTGTGTAGTTATATAAATATATGAGTTTAAAAACAAATTTGAATTATTTAATACACAAAAATAAATGCCTTGATTATTTATCTAACTTGGATATCTTTCTAAACCTGAATATTGTTTCATAGGATAGAAGTACATTATTTAATGAGTTCATTAGAGGTAGACATTTAGGTTGTCAATTTTTTTACAATAACAAATAATGCTGCAATAAATACCTGTGTAAATTTATTTCCATCTTGTTTCAATTATTTCTAAAAAATGGACCCAGAGGGGTAGAATTTGTGGGTTCAACAGATATGCACATTTAAAAAAAATGATTATCATTTCAAATTGCCTTCCAAAAATATATATACTTTTTTGGTTTCATTTCTTTTGATCTTTCACTTAATAAGGGTGTAAAAATAAAATTTGTAAGGAAAAAAGTGCCAAACACTTCTTTGCCATGATATGAGAGGAACTTCAGAGGACGTTGCTTCTTTATGACCAATACAATGAGTTTAGCTTGTTAAACAGCAGCTCTTCTGGGAGTAGATCCCAAAAGTAATAATCAGAAATATAAACAATAGTCCTTGGATTGAATACAATTCGGATATGCAACTTGTACTTCCAGGATGAGGAAATATCTTCCCAGGGGTAGCTGAGCTGTTAGAGCCTCTGGTACTCTATTTAGTATCCACCCAAGGAACATGCCCCCATTTACAGTATAGGATCTGGGGAGAGGGGTTCCCCAAGATACTTAGGGCTCGGGTGAAGAAAAGGCAATGGGGAAATGAAAGGAGAGGAGAGTGCCTAGCTGGCTCCTTTCTAACATTACGGTGAGAGAAATAAATGTTTCAGTGATACTGGTGTTGAGAACTCTGTGACCTGGTGACAAGTTAAACACCTTTTTCTTTCTAAGGCTCATCAGCCCACCTTAGAAAAAATAGTTCATCAAATCCCAGATCTCCCATTTCCATCAAGCACAAATCAGGCAAATGTAACAGATACTTTTCCTGATCTTTGGTCTCTGCCATATTCATGTCTAAGCTTTTCCACTGCTGCTCTTGGTCTTTAGATGGTTGACTAGAGCATAGTCAATGGGGAAATGATGTGTGATAGAACACAGTGAGGTAATAGTTCAGTAAGTGTAAGTGAATTGAATTGAGTTACAATGGATTGGTTTGATTGCATTGAATTGATGGAGGTTAGGAGCTGCATGTGCTGGCCAGTACAGACGCTATTAGAGGCAAGTGGCTATTGAGTACTGGAAATGTGCCTAGTACCTACTGTGGAACTGAATTTTAAATTTTATTCAGTTTAACATATTTAAATTAAAAATTTAAAACTGATACCAGTATGTTTGAAACAGCGGTTTTCAAACAGAAGCAATATTTCACCCCCAGGGGATTTGGCAATGTCTGGAGACAGTTTTGGTTGGCATGACTGGAGAGGGAAAAGGGTGGTACTGGCACCTAGTGGGCAGAAGACTGGGTTGCTGCTAAACATCTGAAAATGCCAGGACAGTCCCCAACAGCAGACTTATCTGACACAAATGTCAAAATTGCTGATGTTGAGAAACCTAGATTTGGAGCAACTGGGTATGTGAATCTACATTTTCAACTGAAAATTTTATGAAACCTAAATGCATGTCAAGTGTTTCCAGTGAAAAAAATTAGCATATGAATTGAGATGTGCTGTAAGTATCAAATACACACTGGATTTCAAGGACTTGATATGAAAACAAAAGGATGTAAAAATCACAGTTTAAAAATATTGATTATATATTAGTTTCCTAGAGGTGTCATAATAAGTTACCACAAGCCTCGTGGCTTAAAACAACAGAAATTTATTCTCTCACAGTTCTGGAGTTTAGAAATCTGAAATGAAGATGCTGCCAAAAGAAGTTCTAGAGAAGAATCGATTCCTTGTCTCTTTCAACTTCTGGTGCCACCGGGTTTCTTGGCTTGTGACTGCATCTCTTTGCTTTGTCTTCACATAGTTTTCTCTTCTGTGTGTGTTTACTTGCCCTCTGCTTCTCTCCTATTATCTTTATTTTAAAAGGAGCTTTAGATTACATAAATGTTACATCAAAAATATAGGGGATTCCCATATACCCCACCCTGTCCCCCTCCCACAATTTCCCACATCAACACCATCTTTCATTAGTTTGGTACATGTGTTACATTTGATGAACACATATTGAAGCATTGTTACTAAGCTTGTAAGGTCTATAGCTTACATTATGGTTTACACTTTATACCACACAATTTTATGGGTTTTGAAAAATATATGACAGCTTATATTTGTTGCTGCACTATCATGCATAACAAATCCAATGTCCTAAAAATGTCCCATGTTACACATTTATTTTTCCCTCTCCCTTTCCTCAGAACCTCAGGTGTCCACTGTCTTTATATCAATGTTACAAGTTCTTCCATTACAAGAATATTAATGTCTACTTTAGTCCAAAGTTACATTCACCCCTTCTGTGTGTTCGTTCCTCAGTCTTGGGAATTTTGGATAGTGATGCCCACTCTGCTTTCAGTTGAGAGAGGGCTTAGATCGAATGGGACAGATGGATGGAATTGTCTTGCTTGCAGTTGTAGATACTCTCTGTTTTTTTGGGATGGGTGTTGTCCATCATCATCCTTTTGTTAGTTGTCCTGAGTGAATCTGATGAACTGGAGAATATGTGTTGGCTGCAATCTGCTGAGATTCAGGGCTCAACTGGCATATGATTAAACTGAAGACTTGTCTCTTGGATATATATTTAATGGGTACAGTGCTAATTATAGGTTCAAATAAATGGGGCAGAAGAACCATGTGTAGGAAAATTATAATGAGTCTAACTCTGGTAGGTTGAGGAGATAAATTATCATATATTCCAAGGTAAGGCCCACTGATGGGGAACCAATTTCCTGGGGCTATTTGCCTTGCCTATATTGTCTAGATGTCTCTAGAGCCCACAGGAATACCCCTTCTTGAGGCTCTGTTTACTATGGGAGTCAGTGAGATCTTCCTGAGACATGAATAAGTGTAACCTCTGGAATGACCTCCCAACTCACTTTGAAACCTCTTCACCATAAAAAGGCACTTGTATTTAATATTTCCCTCTTTTGGCCAAGGTCTTTTTCTAAATGCATTGCTACTTGGTGTTTGGTAATAATCCCTTGATGCCAGGGAGGCTTATCCCAGGGAGTCATGTCCACACTGGGGGGAAGGTAGTGAGTTTATATGCTGAGTTTGGCCTAGACAGAGGCCACGTTTGAGCAACAAGGAGGCTTTCAGGAGGTAACAGTTAGGCAATATATAATACTAGGCTAAGTTTCAATTTCACAAGAACGATGTTTATAAGTACTAGCATCAGTATCAACAGCCTGACATATTAGTCTGTCTTCCTCTAGGCACTATCTATGTACTCTAGAGATTATTTCCACTCCTTCAGAGAATGTAGCAGGACTCCCCAGGATGAGAATTCAAGATTCTGTCAGTTATTCTGTGGGTCTCCACCTACTGTCTGCTTCTCTCTTTTAAAGACACTTGTGACAGCATTTAGTGGCCTCCTGGATAATCCATGATAATGTTCGCCTCACAAGACCTTATCTTAACTCCCACATAATATAATATTACTCTTTTGGCATATAAAATAACATTCACAGCTTCTAGAGCTTAGGACATGACAGATATCTTCGGGAGGGGTATTTTTTTAACCCTTCATGTGTTTCATGTTGAAATGGTAATATTTTGATCTTATTAAGTAAGATATATTAATAAAATGAATTTCTCTTGTTTCTTTTTACTGTTTTTAGTGTGGCTAGAAAAATTTAAAATACATGTGTTTCACATTATATGTCTATATCACTTGTCTAAATCAAAGACTATAAATTGGTTCCCAAAGCTCATCAGAGGCTTCCTTTCAGACACAAATATAACTATGCCAGCTTAGAATCAAAGCAGGCTTTCTATTTTCTTTATTCTTTTTGACCATGTAATTTGAATTAATGTATGGGAATGTTTCCTATTTGTGTCAGTTCCCACTCTTCACATCATTCCTTGGTCTAAAATTTCTGAAGTGAGGCAATAACCCATGCAAGACACAATAGGACCACCACAGTAGAATTAGACTCTTTAGTGAATGAGCAAAGGACACTAAAGTTCTCTTCCTGTTTCCACGTTGCTCCTTCTATCAGGAGGGCCAAGCAAAGCCAATGGCCTTTATTCAAACATTAAGGAAGAGGGATACACCAAATCCTTTCAATGTAGCTGGGGTGTTAAGATAGGTGTAACTGGACTGAGAGACCCTTAGCTGAAGGAATCAAGAGCATCTACAGAGGAAATAAAGAATGGAGAATACTCATTTAAGCAGGCTCAGTCCGAGGTTCTAAAGGAAAAGGGTAAAATAAATTTCTGAAGTTTCCTCATGACCCAGATCATCTCACAAAGTTAGGAGATTAGATTCAAATTTGGTTAGATGCTTTAGCCCAGTGGTTCTCAACTGGGGGTGATTTTGTCTCCCAGGGGACATTTGGCAATGTCAGGAGACATTTTCAATTGTCACAACAAGAGGTAAGGGTACTACTAGTTTCTAATGGGCACAGACCACAAATGATACTGAACATCCTACAATGTACAATCAGCCCCCCCAAAACAGAATTATCTAGCTCAAACACATCAAGAGTGCTGAAGTTGAGAAACCCTGCTCTAGCAGAAATAAAGCATGTTCATTTGTCTTTTGTGTCCCTTTCTCTTTGTATTCCTTGGGAACCAAGCAAATTATGTCTGAGACTTTGAATGAAATATAAGTAAAGAATAATATGTGAAAGTACTATAAAGCTCAGCAATATCTAGCAGAACTTCTATCTTATACAAACATCATGAGTATCCAACTTAGAAATGGATTCTGTGAGATAGTACAGTGGCTACCAATCCCTTCCAGCAATGGGAATGTCTATCATTCACTGATTTAGTATATCTATGGTGACCAAAAGTTATTATTAATTGGAAATGATCTGAAAATTTATCTGTTTTTCATTTATCACAACAGCATTGATACACTGGAAAAATAATTCTCTATATGTTAATCATTGGTTCATTGTGCAAGAATTCAGATATGTCATTGAAAAACATTAGACTTGTTTGCAAATGAATATGATGATTTGTATGGTTTTCTTCTCATTTAAGAGAATTTGGATCAACCTTGATGCCATGACTCAGGGATAGAAGAGCACAAAAAAAAAAGATAAATTCAATAGGAAGTTTGAAGCAGATGTGGCTCAAGTGGTTGGGCATATGGGAGGACCATATGGGAGGACCTGGGCTTGTTTCCCAGGGCTTCCTGGTGAAGGCAAGCTGGCCTGCAGTGGTGAGCTGATGGCCCATGCAGCATGATAAGGTGATGGTCCGTGCAGCGTGGTGAGCTGGCGCAGCAAGATGACTCAACAAAGGTAGACAAGCAGCAATATGCACAGCAAGTGGACACAGTGAGCACAAGCAGCAAGGGGCAGGGATAAATAAATAAATAAATAAATAAATAAAAGAAATCTTTTTAAAAAAGTATGAAGTAGTACATAAGTGTCGAAGTCAAGACATTTTTTGTTACAAATATTATCTTCAGGTTCTTAGCCAAGGTGATAAAGGCTGTCATTTCATAATTGAAATGGTAAATGATGCAAGAGCAAAGGAAACAGCATTAGCAGAAGTGTGGTGTTGAATATGAGTTGATGATTCCAATTATGCCATCACCACAGGTTATAAAGCCAAGATTACTTACTCATGTGTCAGATGGCTACCAAGGTAGGGAATGTTCTGAATTCAATCTGCCACTTTTCCCTGTGACCCACAAGTAAACTCTTTTCTCAGGACTAGATGTGTTAAGCTACTGCCTAGGATGGATGATAAATGTTGGCTGACTTTCTTCTCAGGAGTGCCTGAGGTAAAACACATCCTCCAGCAGAAAGTGACTTGCAGGCACGTTCCTTAACTTTTTGCCCTGAAAATATGGAAACATTCACTGGAGTATGTTGGACTAAAGAATGCATGTTTTATGGCACTTGGACCAGCCCTACTGCTATATCTGTTCCCAGTAGGGAGAGATTGGGGACCCTTGCCCACAGCACACAAGAGAGGGGTGCATGTAGAACATCTTCCTGTATTAACCACAGATGACACCTGCTGGTCACTGATGGACTGATGCTCAATAGTGAAGCTGACCTTCCTTTGTCACTTCTCCATTTAAGTCATTTTTGTTCCACCCAGTGTCTGTTTAAGTCATGCTTTTTCGGTGACTCCAACACCTGGAAAACATAGAGTGAGTTGGATCACTAGTAATCCTGTTCCTGGTGGCAGGCATTGCTAACCTCTTTGCTAGCCTCCATGTGGTGAGACCCCTCCCCTGGAGATCATAATAGGTGTTGCTCTTTCTGACCAATAGCTATGTAGTATTCATTCTTTAAGGCAAGGTCTATGACCTCTCCTTTCTCTCCTGCACCAAATTTCCCCCTAATAAGGCTGTTATTATCACTGCAGTGGGTGTCCCTGTATTTGACTCCTTATTCCTACCCTTTTCTCTTACAACTGCATTGCCCTTGCTGCCCTTATGGTTAGTTCAGCTGAATGTAGGAGCAAGGCCTTCTCCATCTGCTGATACCAATGGTTGTGATAAATTCTGTAATACAAGACATTTAATTTGTATCTCAGCCCTTGTGTTGGATACATTTGTGTGAAACCTGACTAATGCAGACCATCAGCCGTTTTTGTGTGTGACCAAGCCAAATCTTCGTAGTACTGCAGTATAACACTTTTTGAATTTCATGATTTATAGCTTGATAACTATGGCAAACATACAACAAAAAGATAACCCTTTAACTGGTAAGACCTGTAGGGATGTTAGAAATTTCATCATTTTTGTCTCTTGTTCCTTGATACAGATGGTCTAGGGAAGTAAGGTAATGCCAATACCATCTTGCATTTTCCTGATGGGTGCTGAGATTTAACTTTTTAATCCACAGACTCTGGTATGCAAAAGTATAACTTTACTTTTTGTAGTTGTTATGGTTTGAAGCTGTATGAACCTAAGAGAAACATGTCCTTAAATCTAATCCGTTCCTGTGGGTGTTAACCCATTATGAGTAGGGCCTTTTAATAAGGTTACTTCAGTTAAGGTGCAGCTTACTTCAATCAGAATGAGTCCTAATCTTATGACTCGAGTCATTTATAAGTGGAATGAAATTCAGACAGAGGGAGAGAAAGCCACAGGGAGCAAGAAGCTGAGCATCAACAGAACCCAGAAGAGAAGGGAAATTCCAGGAGACACTGCCATGTGCCTTGCCATGTGACAGGCTCTTTTAGTTTGCTAAAGCTGCTGGGGGCAATGGACCATATGGATTGCCTTTTAAAGTAGGAATTTATTAAGGGAAAATCTTACAATTCTGAGGCTGTGAAAATGTCCAAATCAAGGCATCATCAGAGATGTCATCTCAGCAAATTGCAAAATGGTGGCTGATCTCTGCTTTCTCCTCCAGGCTCACTTTCCTCCCGTGCTTTGCTGTGAGTGATTAGATATAGTTTGTATCTTCTCTGGGACTCCGATCTTCTGCTTTGGCTCCTCTGCTGATTCCAGCCTCTGGCCTCTCTCTCAGCCTCTTGGAGTATCTCTGTCTTTCTGAAGCTGTAGGCAATCCCAGAGTCCTTTCAAACATGGCAGGAAAAATGGCACTTGAATTTTTCTGTATGTCTCCATTTATATAAGACTCCAGCAAGAGGGTGGAGACCTAACCTGTGTACCTCAGTGATGTAAGACTTCAGCAATAGGGTAGAGACCTAACCAGTAATACCTCACTGATGTAGTCCAATCAAAGGCTCTAAAGTGTCTAATCAAAGTGATCTAATCAAAAGTTCCCTTATCTGAATCTAATGCAATCAAAGTGTTCCATACCCACAGGAATGGATTAGTTCAAAGAACATGATTTTTTCTGGGATTCACAAAATTTCAAACTATCACACAAGCTATGAACCAAAGATCATCAGCAGCCAGGCCCAGAGTGCCACAGTATTGGGTAAGGAAACATTGTCTTGATTTGGACTTTTTCCCAGTCTCAAACTCTGAGCAAATAAATTCCCATTGTCCATCCTGACCCATTTCATGGTATTTGCTTGAGTAGCCCAGAAAGTTAAAACAATGGCTGATATTAATATCTTCAAATATTCCATTTATGTCTGATATATAAATTTAATTTAGTCATTTAATTATGATCTCAAATGAAGTTCAGTGAATTCTCAGTCATTTAAGATTTAATGGTTATACACATTTAATATTTCTCCCTTCTTGTCTCTTATCAGGGGCCAATGTTATGTGCTGGTGGCTGACACCAAAGTCACTGTGGTGTTGGTGATTTGAGGCATCTATTTTTCAACAGTGGCCTGCCTTAGTCCTATGCTGGCCTCCTGCTCCACATGTAACAAGTCCTCATGTCTGGTCCTCTCTCTCCCCAAGGCATCATGACATAGATTATCTTCATCCAGTTGCTGGCAAGACTGTCCCTACATAGTGCTGTCTCTAACATTTGAAAAATCTGGGAACAATGATAATTGTAAGTTGTATACAGTTGGTTTGCTGTTGTGAAATGCAACTGGTGTTCTAAAGAAATAAAATGGTAGGCTTGAGTTAGTCATTTACCAAATGCAGTGGTTTGAAGCTTTTGTGGACCCTGGAAATCCTGTCCTTAAAGTCAATCCATTCCTGTGTATGCAAATGTATTGTAGGTGGGAGCTTTTGATTGAATTATTTCAGTTAAGGGCCTTTGATTAGATTGCCTGACCTAGGGTGGATCTTAATTCTCTTGCTGGAGACCTTTATAAATGGAAGAATAAAAAGGCATACGCACAGACAAAGCTACAGAGACATAGAGGAACCGAGAAGCTGACCAAAAGCTGGAATCAATATACCACAGGGGCTGAGAGGAAGCCTCTTTAGCCAGAAGCTGAAGCAATGAGGGTAGAGGAGAGGGGGGAGTCTGCCTGACACCACCATATGCCTGCTCACCCACAACTACTGCCAGGAGAGAAAGCATCTCTGATGATACCTTGATTTGGACACTTTCATGGCTGAGAACTGTAAGCTCATAAATTAATAATAGTGCATTGTAAAGGCCAACACATTTGTGGTGTATTGCATTGAAAGCCTTTAGCAAACTAAAACACCAGCCTAGGGCATGATGTGAAAGTCAGAAGGCCTTTATGGCTGCTAATAGAAACCTTTATCTCTTGCAGCCTATGGGTAGACCCTGAAAATTAGTCCCAGGATCCAATAGTGAGACTAGCTGAATTACAAAGAAGACCGAATCCCTGCTCAGCAAATCTTCTCTGTTAAATTTAGGGTCTTAAATTCCTTAAACAGCAGGAATTTATTGCCTCATGGTTTTGAGTCTAGGTGTTATCAAAGTAATGCTTTCTCCCCAATGACTGTAGTGTTCTGGTGGTGGCTGTTGGCAATCCTTGGGGTTAGTTGGCTTTTCTCTGCCTCCTATCACATGGTTATGTTCTCTCTTTTCTTCTCTTCCAGTTTCCCCACTTCTAACCTCTGGCTATTCCCCATGGCTTTCTCTTTATTAGGCCTCTAGTAATCTGGATTAAGGCATGCTCTCATTCAGTTGAGCCAAATCTTCACTAAAAATAACCTCTTTAAGAGGTCCTATTTGCTATGGGTTTATCTGCACAGGGACATGGATTGGGATTGAGAACCCGTTTAAATTGGCGTACAAAATCCAACCAAGCACAGCAGCATTTCTTTGATTGGAGACCATGTAGAAGCTTTACCTGAGGTGGGTGCCTTCTGATATGTTACTTTCCCTCTCTCCAAACCTTCATGTCTTGTAGTTTTCTTTTCTATTGAAATATAAAATACATAAGTAAAGTGAGGAAAGTTCACTCATATGCTTGATGAGTTTTGATATTTGTATATACCTGTGTATCTATCACTCAAACCAAGATACAGAACACTTCATCAGCTTCGAAAATTCCCTCATCCCACTTCCTAATTAAATTTTCCATTCCTCATAAGTAACCACTTCCTGAATTACTTCACCAGTGATTATTTTTGCCTGTCCTTGAACTTAATATCTCTTACATAAAATAATTTGTACTATGTATCCATTTCATCTACCTTCTAATACAACCCAATGTCTATGAGATTCACACATATTGCTGTATTCGTAGTTTTGTTCCTTTTAATTACTGTGTAATGTTCTATTGTATGAATATATACGATTTATTTTTCCATTCTTCAGTTGGTGGACATTTGGGCTAGTTATGGTTTTTGGCTAAAGTGAATAAAACTGTCATGAACATTCTAGTAATACCTTTTAGTGGGTATGTATATACACTAATTGTTTTTTGATGGGATACTTAGGAATTTAATTCTTGGCTCCTAAGTGAGATGCATGGCTTAAATTTAGAAAATACCAACAGTTTTCCAAAATGGTTGAACTCATTTAAGCTCCCTCCAGCAATGTATGGGAGTTCCAATTGCTCTATCTCCTCGCTAACTCTTTTTTAAAAAAATTAAAACTCTAATAAACATGGTGTAATTTTCTTTGAGGCTTCCAGATACAGTATCTTACTAGCATTTTCTCTTTCAGTTTCTCCCAACTTCCCACTGAAAACACAACTGATGGCATGAGAAAACAAAACACAAAAAATTTTATACAAGTCCTTGATTCTCCCTCCATTATCTGTTGAATACCTACTAGGTACTGTGTTCAGAGCTTCATATGTTGAGTGCTTCATATACATTTTAATCTCTCTAGCAAGTCTATCTGCTAGGACTTAGGTTTTTTCCAATTTTAAATAATAATGCTAAATGTTAATAGTTTAACTAACTTTCCCAGATTATACAGCTGGTGAGGGGTAGAACTAGGTTGTGGAGTCTGTGCCTTTAGCCATAATACTTTGGGGCTCTTTTCATGGAGCGATCAAAGGTGACAGTGAGGAGCCCCAAAACGGTGTTCCGAAGGCTCTTTTATCCAGCAAGCTCTTTTGTCCAGCTTGCCTACCCTGCCTGTTCCATGTTGTCCTGAATCCCTGGATAAATGCTGACTCAATCATCAGAGAGTCAAGGTTTTCCATGTGCTGTATACAGCGAACTCAGACTATTGTCAACCTGTCTTTCCCTTCTCCCCACCCTGCTCCCCTTATTTCTAGGAAGAACTAGCCCACCCTCTCCTCTGGGCCTCTGTGGCACCAAACATCCTCACTAACTCTTGATATTGTAAGTCTTTAAAATTTTAGCCATTTAGAATGATTCCATTAATATAAAGTATAAGAACAGGCAAAATGGATACTTCTCCTTCCCTTAGCTTTATTTGGTGTTGTGTTATACTGTGATGCCTATAGTTGCAGCAGCCATTAGCTTCTAAAGGGATAAGCCTGAGGAGGAAAGCTAGCACATAGCAAATGGATGAAAAGAGCCTGGATCACTGATGATGCTATCAAGCTACTGAGCCATCTCTGGAAAAATCTATCTCCAGTCCTTTTGTCAAGCCAATGATAAATATTCTTATGGTTTATATTAGTGTTAATCACATTTGCAATGGTTTATATGAAGCTAATTTTTGATAATTTTTTTGTTTTATGTGTCTATTAATTCTCTTTTCTTTTTCTTGTCTTATATTTTCCCTGAAAATTAAACATATTCTGCTTTTCAAATTTATTGCTCTAAAATCTTAGAGACTATGGTGTTTGTTATTTTGTGTGTGCAATTTGGTGGTGTCAAGGCTCCTATATTAGAATACTCTTTTTCTCCTTTTCTTTATTGAATATTTTCTATTAGCGGTATGTTGAATTTTATAAATATTTTTGGATAGCTGGATCTTGTTTTTTATATACTGATTCTGTTTCTCGGTTTTCAAATCCGGTTATTTATGCTTTTACTTAATTGTTTTATCCTTATATTAATTTTGCTAACTTTCTAACTCTTGAGCTGAGCCCTCAGAAACTTAAAAATATTCTTATTTACTACTGAATATATTTAAGTAATATTTTATAATTTTAGTATATAATGTTCTCATTTTCATAATATTCTATAAATAATTTTTCATTTTACGTTGACATAATCATTTTAAGGCATTTATTTCTTTAAAAATTTACAAGTCATTGGGATTTCAAAATAGTTACCTTCTGTTTAAAAATTTATAATTTTATTGCTCTATGGGTGGAGTTTTGTCTGTACAAGTTTTGTATTTTAGAATTCATTAGAATTTTCTTTGTAGTCTAATGTTCTATCAATTTTTATAAATATTTAATAGTTGCTAAAATTAAGTATTCTCTATTTGTTGATTAGAATATTCTAGAGTTAGATATTAATTCAATTTTATTCATTAAATTACTCCATTCTTTTATATATATTTTTGCCTACTTGTTTATCATATGGTTAAAATATTTCACAAATATTTTGCTTTTGTCAATTTCTTTGTATTTTTAGATATTTTAATTATTATAATTTTTTTCAGAGTAATACATGCACATGGATAAAAATCAAAGAAGAGAAAGTCTCATAATTAGCTTATATTGACAACAGTTTTCTTTTTCTCCTCTGGAGATACAACTACTTTTTTATTTTTTCTATTTTTGGTTGTTTTGGTGATTACTTTCATATCTATAAATAGTATCTTTCTACCCCTTTTTCTTAACTGATCTACTATAAGCAAGTCAATTTATACTTGCTGCTTTGATAGAAGAGGCTATCCAGTGTATCACTTTTTCTCCCCATCCCCACAGTATTCTCCATCCCTCTATTGGCCACCACTGCAACTTCACAAAGCATCCTTAACACTACGTTTCTTGATTTAGCAATCATAGACCCCCCAACTCTATAGAATTTTATGTTGAAAACAATTTTTCTTTAAAAGTTTCATTCCTTCAGCAACCTGTTTACTACTCCTCTAGTTGTTTACCTTTGAACCCTTTGAACCCTTTCAACTATGAGATCTGAAATTTCACAGTGCTGTACTAGATGTGAATCTTGTCATCATTGGGTGGGAATTAATTAGACCTTTTCAACTGAAAATCACGCCCTTTGTCTTTTCTTGGAAATTCCTTTAATTTTTGGAAAAAGTCTTGACTTGTTTCTCAGTTCTTTCTTTCCCGAACTCCTACTAGTTAAAAATTTCTGGATCATCTGTTACTCTTGTTATTTTTTCATCCATCTACTTAGTGGAAAACTGTACTTTCTCTTCCACTGAGCAGAGTACAGACTTTCTGAAAAGGGAGACAAAATATAAAACATTTTATTTAGTATAACAAGATTGGGGCATCAGAAAGGTTGGGAAACTTTCATGTACTCTCTTTGACACTGGAGTGAGTACAAAAGATCAAATGCAAAGAAATGCAATCTTTGAAATTTTGTTTAATGACTTAGGGGAATACAATAGAGCTGTAGATATGTAACACCAGAGCTGTAGATATTTATTTGCTAAAGAGAAAGATGAAATTACCTCTCTCTCACACACACTCACTCACACAGATAACACACTGCTCTTCGACTACCTGGTTTATTTGACAATTCTGTTATTTTGATTCCTAGTTAATTGAATTTTACTTTTAAAGTTATTATTTCTGTCCTTCTGCTTAAGTTAATTTTGTTCAAGTTGTCAATCAAAATCATTCATTTATTATTACTTTATTTTCTTTATTTCCTGTTAGTAATATGAATAGTTATGACTATGCATGTTAAGTTCAGTTCAGTTTTGCTCATATCATATGTTTTGATATGTAGTATTTCATTATTTTTATTTCTTACTTCCATTTTTCAGTTTTGAGGTCCTTTTGATTCAAATATTTTTAGCAGAATATTTAAAAATTTATAAATATTTGTGTTTCTTTTTGTTTCACTCACTCTACATATATCTGTTGCTATTTTATTATGTTATGAAGACAGAATTTAATTTGTCACATTTCTACTTTTTGGAACTCTATGAAAGATTTCATTTGGTTAATTTTTGTAAATGTTCTATGCATATCAGTTAGCAGTGCATACAGTTAGATATATTTTATGAGAACACCATTGTTAATTGTATTATTCTATTTATCCTTGCCATTACTTTTGTTTTGTCTATTTAATTTGTTAAGGACTATAGGAAGCATGTGGAATTCTTTCATAATTACTCTAAATTTGTTCACTTCCCTTATTATTTCCCTCAGTATTTTATGCTATGTGATTTGAGCAGTCAATGTTCCTGGTTGTTAAATCTTCTTTGTGGTTTATAAACATCACTGTGGATTGTACACTTCAAATTTTGTAAGTGATATTCATTCATCCAACAAATATTTGTTGAACACCTATTATAGTGTTGGTAACTGTGCTAAATTCTTTATATTTTTGCATTGAATTAATTTTGACTAACAATAATACCTTAACAACTCCTTTCTTTTTGTTTGCATGTTCTATTTTATATCTTTGTACAAATTTTTTAAAAACTTTCAACCTTCATGAGTCTCTTTGAAGTCCTTCTTTTGTATACAGCACATAGATTTTTTGACCCCAAATTAGTCTTTTCCTTTTAATTGCTAAATTTATAATATTTTCATTATTGTTATATTTTTTATTGTAGTTTTGTGGTGTTATCATTTTGTTTTTACCTTTTTTTTTAATGGTTTTTGCACTTTCTGGTGCTATTTTGTTGTCTGTCTTTGCTTGTAGCCAAAAGTCATGCTGCAATTATGTATCTTCTGAAGAATAGTAGATATCAGATGATAATATTCAATATATACAGAAGAAAAAAAGATGGGAACTCCAAATTCTAAACCTAGTCAAGTTTTCATTCATATGTAGAATCAATATAATGAAATTTTCAGAAATGCAAAGATCGGAATATGCATAATGTTCATTTCCTTAAAAATCGAAATAAGTACATAATTCAACAAGACAAAAGGAGAACAATACCATCAGGAATAATGATGGTAATGGTCAAATGGTGGCCATTAGTGTTCTTAGTGCTCTTTTATACATACCACCTCATTTAATCTTCACAATAATCCAACAAGCCAATAGATACTATTTTATCTCAAAATTTTATATAAGAAACTGAGGCATGGAGAAATTTAGCAACTTACCGGAGTTATATAGCTTATATGGGCAGAGCCTAGTTAAGAACAAAAGCAACTGGTTTTCTAGAAACAATGCATCTAACTAATGTGCTCTGCTGTGGAAAAAGTGAAGTAAAAATGGAGACATGTTCTATGAAAGGGATGCCAGTGGGTATTAAATAAGTTTAAACAGAGAATGAAGCCCAAATAACTAGAGACATTAGAATTTAATTATTCAAGTTAGAATTTAATTTATTCAAAATTCAAATAATAAATAGATAATTTTTGATGATATTCTGGGACAGAATCCCAGAATATAACAGAAAAGTGAGGGGAGAGTTGAAGTGGCCAAGGGAAGAGGGAAGTTGCTTAACATATATTATTTTGTTTTTAAAATTGAAATTCATAAATACAGGTTTAAGATTATTGTTTAAAATTGTAAAGTGGAAGAAATAAAAATAGTTTAGAATTGTTGGAGAAAATAAATTGCATACAATATTCAACAAAGTAGATCCATAAAACAAAAAATAAAAAGGGTGAAAAGATAAGATACATAAGTGAGCAATTCCTGAGATCCAAAATCTACCCATGAGTTCTAGAAAGAAAGTAGTGGTGGAGGTGGAAGACGGTAGAAAAAGTAAATATAAACTATAGATCTACAGATATGAAATGAGATATAGTTTCATATATTTTATTATTCATTATCAATAATAAGCAAGGAGTGGGTCGTAATTCGCTCCCTTCAAGTTAGTGTTACAGGAGCTTACCTTAAGTTAAAGCACTTGGCATCACACACTGATTTCATACCATGCTTTAATCTTGTTTAGTAACTAAATTATTAAAGATATTTCCTCAAAGTCCTTTTCACAGCTGCTTTCATTTCCTCATTCTTTAGGCTGTAGATGAGGGGATTCAGCATGGGTGTGATCACACTGTACTGCCAGGAGAAGAACAAATCCAGGGAGGGATGAGAGGTGGGCATGAGATAGTGAATGAAACCTGAGCCAAAGAACAGGATCACTGCAGTGAGGTGGGAGGAGCAGGTGCTCAAGGCCTTGCTTCTGCTTGTTTTAGAACTGTTGGACAAGATTGTGGAGATAATGTGGGCATAAAAGAAGATGATGAAGAATGGTCCAAGCCCATGCAGTAAGATTGAGCAGATCAGGATATTGATAATGGTGGAGATATCAGAGCAAGACAGAGGGAAGAGAAAGGGCAGCTCACAAAAGAGTGGTGTATGGTTTGGTCCCCAAGGAAGTCCAGATTAACAGCCAGGAGCACAATGACAACTGAATTGAGACCAGCTAGACCCCATGAGACAAACACAAGCCTCTTACAGAGATGGCTGCTCATCATATGGCCGCAGAGCATCAGGTGGCAGATAGCAGCATAGCGGTCATAAGCCATCACCGAGAGCAGAAAGGCTTCAGTCCCCGGTGTGATAAACACAAAGAAGACCTGAGCCAGGCAGCCTTCTACTGAGATGGTCTTCTTTTTAGACAGTATGTCCTCCAGGAGCTTGGGCACAATGACAGAAGAGAAGCAGAGGTCCAGGAATGACAGATTACTCAAGAAGAAGTATGTAGGTGTTTTGAAGGGGGGATCAGCCCTGATCACCAGCAACAGCATCAGGTTCCCCATCAGGGTCAGGAAGTAAATCATCAGGAAGAGCACAAAGAGCAAGGTATCGATGTGGGGATCATCAGACAGCCCCATGAGAATAAACTCGGTGATGGTGCTGTGGTTCCTTGGGGTCATTCACAGATATTTCCTGGGAAAAAAGTAGGAAGACGGGGTGAGATGTCCATTGATGGTTCCTATCTCCTTCCAAGGCATCACTCCTTCTTCTTATATGCGCTTCCTACTTTGCCCGAACTCTCTGCTCAAAATTCTGAAGCTGCCCTCACTGTATCACAGTAAGACTTGCAATACTGTCTTGTCTATTACTGTTCTTGTGTGACGGTCTTCACAAGCTTCAAAGAATCTTATTCCTGTACCATAGTGATTTATTGAAAAAAAAATGACACACTTCTATATTCATGGTAGTTAGTTTCCACTGGACTTTTCCTATAGTTCTGAAATACTTAGAAATTCCAGCATATCTCTGTAGTGATTTCCTAAACCTTCCCTTCTCTACTAAATTTCCAAATCATTTTATTTTTCCCAAAATCTTCTAATGACTCTTTCCCTCAGCTGATTTATCCATCAGGAAAAATAGGCACAGAGCCAAGAACTCACAATTCTTTTAGGGCTCATGAAAATGTTTTCATTTCTTTAATACCAGGAGAAAAAAGTGCATATATTCCAGCTTGGATTATATTTGTCTTTATAGCAATGCCATCATCAATTATATTTTTTAAAATATTTTATATTAGAATAAGTGGCCCACAAAGGCAAATATTTCATTTTATTTTCAAAGAAGTTTTAGGTCACAGCAAAGTCACACACAGAATACTAGAGACTCTCATATACCCAACCTCCTTCCCCTTTCCTCACTCCATATTAAAACCTTTTTTATGTGGATGGTAGCATTGTTATAACTGTTATACAGATAGTGAAACATAGCTACTAAACATTGTCAATGGTTTACAGTATAGTTTACAATTTAGACGGTACAGTTTAATGATTTTTGATGATATTTACCATGTCCTGTGTCCATTACTGTAAAGTAATGAAAAACATTTCCCATGACCACTAAATACCCCCTGTTTGATCTTTTCTGTTCCTTCCTCCCCATCCCCCTGGGGTACATGACACTCCCCTGTCTTGACTAATTGGATGACGAGATTCATAGTTACATGCAACAAGAGGTCTTGACTTTCTGATTGTCCTCCCCTATTAAGATCTACCCTTGCTCCTAAGAGACACCTACCTGTCTGTTTCTGGGTGAATCGGTCCTCCCAAAGATGGGGGTCCATCTCATTCCCACTCACCATGGGTCCCCACTCCCAGACATAACACATTATGACAGGATGAACACTCACACACTCCCCAGAAGCCTACTCCAGATGCACCCCATCCTGAATGCCCCCCAACCTACACCCTAAACCAGTGACACTACCTTGTCATATAGCCATAAGAGCATTCACACTCCTGCACTTTCAACATCATACCCACAAATCCCATGTTCACCTAGTTCCCCTCCCATCTCTCCCCCCAGTATCCTGGGTATTCTAACCCACCCTTCCTAATCTACCCACCTGTCAACCCTGCACCACCAAACCCAGTAATATCACTGCCCACCTGTCCTATCCTTCAATATGCAACTACACTCTATCACTTTACCATAGATTATGTCCATATGAGTGATGGCTCACAACCTACTCTTCTTTTTCTCTCCCTTGTTAACCTATCTTTCAGACAGTGGTTCTCAGAGACTGCTCACTTTCCTCAATTCAAATCAGTGAGGTCATAAACTGTTCATCCTTTAATGCCTGGCTTGCTTCACTCAACAGAAGGTCTTCAAGATTCATCCATGTTATTCCGTGTGTTAGCACTTTATTCCTTCTTACACCTGAGTAATATTCTATTGTATGTACCCCATTTTGTTTATCCATTCATCTGTTGATGGGCACTGGGGCTGATTCCAATTTTTGGCAAATGTGAACAATGCCACTATGAACATTGGTGTGCATATATCTGTTGGTTTCTTTGCTTTCCATTCTTCTGTGTATATACCCAGCAGTGGAATCGCTGGATCTTACGGAAGATCTATTGTTAGTATTCTGAGGAACTGCCAATCTGTCCTCCACAGTGGCTGGACCATTCCACAACCCCACCAGCAGTGGATGAGGGTTCCTATTCCTCCACATCCTCTCCAACATTTATAGTCTGCTGTTTTTTTAATAGCTGCCACTCTGATGGGTGTAAAACGGTATCTCATTCTAGTTTTGATTTGCATTTCCCCAATAGCTAACGATGTCGAGCATTTTTTCTTGTGCCTTTTAGCCATTTGTATTTCTTCCTTGGAGAAGTGTCTTTTCAGGTCACTTGCCCACTTTTTAAATGGGTTGTTTGTCTTTTTATTTTCGAGATGTAGGATTTCTTTATATATGCAGGATATTAAGCTCTTATCAGATATATGGTTGCCAAATGTTTTCTCCCATCGGGTAGGCTGCCTTTTTATTTTCTTAATAGCGTCCTTTGAGGTGCAGAAGTTTTTAATTTTGAGGAGGTCCCATTTATCTATTTTTTCTTTTGCTGCTCGTGCTTTGGGTCTGAAGTTCATGAAACCATTCCGTATTACAAGGTCCTGTAGATGCTTCCTTACATTATCTTCCAAGGTCTTTGTGGTTTTGGCTCTTATATTTAGATCTTTGATCCATCTTGAGTTGATTTTTGTATAAGGTGTGAGATGGTATTCTTCTCTCATTCTTTTGGATATGGATATCCAGTTCTCCAAGCACCATTTGTTGAAGAGGCCATTCTTTCCCAACTGAGTGGGGTTGGTGGCCTTGTCAAATATCAGATGCCTGTATATGCGAGGATCTATATCAGAACTCTCAACTCGGTTCCATTAGTCAGTATGTCTATCCTTGTGCCAATACCATGCAGTTTTGAGCACTGTAGCTTTGTAGTATGTTTTAAAGTCAGGTAACGTGATACCTCCGACTTCATTTTTCTTTTTCAATATGTCTTTGGCAATTCGGAGCCTCTTACCTTTCCAAATATATTTTGTAGTTAGTTTTTCCAGTTCCTTAAAAAATACAGTGTTGATTTTTATTGGGATTGCATTAAATCTGTAGATTAGTTTGGGTAAGATAGACATCTTGATGATATTTAGTCTTCCTATCCATGAACAGGGAATATTCTTCCATTTATTTAAGTCTTCTTTGATTTCCTTTAACAGTGTTGTGCAGTTTTCTGTATATAAGTCCTTTACTTCTTTAGTTAAATTTATTCCTAGGTGTTTGACTCTTTTAGTTACCTTTGTAAATGGTATTTTTTCCTTGATTTCCTCCTCAGATTGCTCATTATTGGTGTACAGAAATGCTACTGATTTTTGAGCATTGATCTTATAGCCTACAACATTACTGAACTCTTTTATAAGTTCTAGAAGCTTTGTTGTAGATTTCTCAGGGCTTTCTACGTATAAGATCATGTCATCTGCAAATAATGAAATTTTTACTTCTTCTCTTCCAATTTGGATGCCTTTTATATCTTTCTCTTGCCTCAGTGCTTGAGCAAGTACTTCTACGACAATGTTAAATAGGAGTTGTGATAGTGGGCATCCTTGTCTTGTTCCTGATCTCAGAGGGAAGGCTTTTAGGTTTTCACCATTGAAGATGATGTTAGCTTTGGGTTTTTCATATATACCCTTTATCACATTCAGAAAGTTTCCTTCTATTCCTATCTTTTGCAGTGTTTTTATCAGGAAGGAGTGCTGTAGTTTCTCAAATGCCTTTTCTGCATCTATAGAAATGATCATGTGATTTTTTTCTTTCAATCTGTTTATGCGGTGTATTACATTGTTTGATTTTCTTATATTGAACCATCCTTGCATAACCAGGATGAAACCCACTTGGTCATAGTGTGTAATTCTTTTGATATGTTGTTGAATGTGATTAGCAAGTATTTTGTTGGATTTTAGCATCTAAGTTCATTAGAGAAATTGGTCTGTAATTGTCTTTCTTGTGGTATCTTTATTTGGCTTTGGTATTAGGGAAATCTTGGCATCATGGAATGAGTTAGGCAATATTCCTTCTACTTGTATTTTTTGGAAGAACTTAAGCAGGATTGGTGTTAGCTCTTTCCAGAATGTTTGGTAGAATTCAGCTGTGAAGCCAACTGGTCCTGGGCCCTTCTTAATTGGGAGGTTTTTGATGACTGAGTCTATCTCTTTACTTGAAATTGGACTGTTGAGTTCATCAATTTCTTCTTTCGTTAATGTATGTTGTTTATGAGTTTCTAGAAATTTATGCATTTCCTCTAAATTATAATTCTTGTTGGCACATAATTTTTCAAAGTATCCTCTTATGATACTCTTTATTACTGTGGGTCAGTAGTTATATCCCCTTGCTCTTTCCTTTTTTTTGTGTATTTGCATCTGTTCTCCCTTTTTCTTTGTTAGTCTGGCTAAGGGTTTGTCAATTATATTGATCTTCTCAAAGAACCAGCTTTTGGTTTTGTTTATTTTTTCTAGTGCTTTCTTATTCTCTGTTTCATTTAGCTCTGCTCTAATCTTTCTTATTTCCTTCTTTCTTCTTCCTTTAGGTTTAGCTTGTTGCTGTTTTTCCAATTCCTCCAAGTGTGCAGTTAGGTCTTCAATCTTAGCTCTTTCTTCTTTTTAAATATATGTATTTATGGCTATGAACTTCCCTCTCAGGACAGCTTTGGCTGCATCCCATAGGTTTTGATATGTTGTGTTGTCATTTTCATTAGTATCAAGGTAGTCACTGATTTCTTTTGAGATTTCTTCCTTGACCCACTGTTTTTCTAACAGTGTGTTGTTTAACTTCCCTATCTTTGTGCTTAAACTGTTTTCTGGCCCTTAGTGATTTCCAATTTCATTCCATTGTAGTCAGAGATATTACTTTGTATAATCTCAATCTTTCTGAATTCATTGAGTGTTGTTCTGTGGCCTAGCATATGGTCTATCTTGGAGTATGATCCATGTGCACTCGAGAAGAATGTAAATCCTGCTGTATTTGGTTGTAGCATTCTCTATATGTCTGTTAGGTCCAGGTCTTCAAATGTATTTTTCAGAGTCTTTGTTTCTTTATTGATTCTCTGTCTAGATATTCTGTCTAATGGTGATAATGGTGTATTAAAGTCCCCCAGTATAATTGTAGAGGCATTTATTTCTCCACTTAGTTTTTCCAAAGTTTGCCTCATGTATTTTGAGGCACCCTGATTAGGTGCATAAATGTTTATCATTGTTCTCTCTTCTTGAGAGATTATCCCTTTTACTAAGATATAGTTTCCATCTTTGTCTCTTACAATAGTTTTGCATTTAAAGTCTATTTTGTCTGATATTAGGAAAGCTACTTCTGCCCTTTTTTGGCTATCGTTTGCTTGTAAAATTGTTTTCCAGACATTCACTTTCAGCCTCCTTGAATCCCTGGGTTGAAGGTGGGTTTCTTGTAGGCAGCATATAGATGGATCATATTTCCTTATCCAGTCTGTCAATCGGTGTCTCTTGAGTGGTGAATTTAATCCATTAACATTCAGTGTTATTACTCACAATGAATTTCTTACTTCAGCCATATTTTCTTTGGTTAATGTATATCATATGTTGTTTTTATTTCTCATTTTGTGTTTTTAGTTGTTTTCACACTCTCCTTCAACTCTCTCTCACTTGTTTTTTCCTTTCAACTTGTAGAACTTCCTTTAGTATTTCTTGAAGTGCAGGTTTCTTATTGGCATACTCTCTTAATTTCTGTTTATCTGTGAATATTTTTGAACTCTCCATCATTTTTGAATGCCAGTTTTGCTGGATAGAGGATTCATGGCTGGAAGTTTTTTTCTTTTAGTACATTGACTATGTCATACCACTGCCTTCTTACCTCCATGGCTTCAGATGAGAAATCAGCACTTAATCTTATTGTGTTTCCCTTGTATGTGATGGTTCTCTTTTCTCTTGCTGCCTTGAGTATTTTCTCTTTGTCTTGGACATTGGACATTTTGACAAGTATATGTCTTGGATTTGGCCTGTTGGGATTTATACTGTTTGGAGTGTGCTGTGCTTAGTGGACATGTACATCCATCTCCTTCAATAGGGTTGGGGAGTTTTCAGTCATTATTTCCCTCAACACTCCTTCTGTTCCCTTTCCCTTCTCTTCTCCTTCTGGAATGCCCAGAATGTGTATGTTTGTGCATTTTTTTGTTGTTGTTTAAATCCCTGAGTCCCTGCTGGATTTTTTCTATCATTTTATCTATCTGTTCTACTATCATTTGATTTCTGATGTATTGTCTTCCACATCACTAATTCTTTCTTCTGCCTGTTCCAATCTGCTGGCATGTGAATCCAGCATCTTTTTGATTTCTTGGATTGTGCTGTTGGTCACCAGCATATCCATTATGTTTTTATGTATGTTTACAATTTCTTCAGTATGTTCTCCCAGTGTCTTCTTAATATCCTTAATCTCTTCCTTCACTTCATTAAGTTGGTCCATCATATTTGTTTGGAAAACTTTGATTAGTTGTGTGATGTTCTGCATCTCTTCCTGGTTTTAAGTTTGTTCATTGGACTGGTCCATGTCTTCCTATTTATCAGTGTGGTTTGTAATTTTTTGTTGCCCTTTAGTCATCATTTTATCTTGATGGCATTATTCTGTTGATTAGCTTCTCTCTCTGCACTAGAGTTTCATTTAGCTGATGGTTCTCTGTGTGTTTCAAGTTTTGTCTTTGAGATTTTGTTCTTCTTATTTTATTTCCTTGCTTCTTTCTATGTTCCCTTGAAGGCAAAAGATTAGGGCCAGAGGAATCAAAAGATGTGGGAAAGGAATAAGGGTAATAGTAATTTGATAAAAGGTAGAAGAGGGGCCATATAAAACTTCATAAAATGAATATTTAACTCATATAGGCAGTGTAGAGTAATAGGAAAAAAAGTGGAGTAATTACAATGGACTCAGAAAAATATATATAGAGAGGAAAATATATATAATGAGAAAAAAATATATAGAGGAAAATATATATAATGATTTAGAAGGCTAGAATGATGAGGAGAGAGAGAAAGAGTAAAGAAAGGGCTGAAAGGAAAAGGTTAATAATAATATAAAAAGAAAAAAACAGAATAGATAGAATAGAAATTGACACCCTTAAGTTGTGGGCTAATGAAAAAAGGTGGTATGTAAGAACCACAACAGAAAGCAGAAGGCAGAAAGATGAAGGAAGGAAAAGAGATAGCATTGGGAGACAAAATCAATATAGACAGAGAATGGGAAATCACGGAAGAAGCAGCCCAGGAAAGAAAAGATAAGCTAGCAGCACCTAATTAAAAAATATATATATATAAGAAAAAAGAAGGGGGGGGGAGGAAAGAGGAAAGAAAATCAAGAGACAACAAATAAACAAAGAGAAACCAAACAACCACACAAGCAAGCAGGCAAACAAAGCTAAGGAAGAACAGTGTTCCTTCTTGGGCCCTTGTGAAACCTCTCAGCCTGCTTGTGTTCACCAATCAATTGCCCTGCAAGGTTCTATCTGCAAGGTTCTAATTCAGGCAGATTTTAGCAATTAAACTTAGTTTAAAAAAAAATTCTTCTTTTTCTGCTGACCACCAGGCATGTGTAGCCTTTGGTCCTTAAGGGGAAAGTCACTGATTTACTGAGCCACAGTGTGCCCCACCATCTGTTCTGGTTTTACAATAGGATGTTGTCATATTCCTGCAAGTTGGACTGAGAAATTCTGGTTAATGTCTTAAGTATAAGACACTAAACAAGTTATTGGTAAAAATTTAGTGGGCAGCCAACTCAGCTCCTTCTAGGAAGGTTTCTTAGAGACATCATAGCTGCTTATGTGGGGGGAAATTCTTAATACACAATTTCCCCACTATCTAAACCCCCCTTGAGTTTACACTCTGCTTATTATTATGGAGGAAATGGTCAAAAGCTTCATCTTCTGTAGTTTCTTTCTGCTGGCCATGGGTGAAGAAAATGCTCATATCATTTTGGAGGAAGCACTAGACATAAACTCACAAAAACAATATAAGCAATAATAAGACAAGCATGTGGCAAGGAAAATAAAGGCAGTACTTAAAATACACATTCTTTTCTATCATAGGCAAGTTCAGTAACTACTTAGAAAATGAATCAAATTTGTGAAGACTTTTAACATGCTCAATATCCTTTTGCATATGATCCAGTATAGAGGAGATATTATCATATTCATCAGGTTTGTATGTACAGCACTTAAATCTAATCAATACACAAGTTTCTCTTTGACCTGCAGTTAATATATCTCAGCTCCAGGTTGTCTTTCCATGGGAGCAGACCTTAAAACCAGTTGTATTTGTTTAGGTTCTACTCACATTACTCTGGTAATTATTTCTCCACTTGGTGTATCCTTCACACAGCATCATACTGCAGTCCTGTTGCTCCTGGTGATAACAGGAAGGTAGGCTCCAGTGTAAAATAAGCTTGGTGTGTAGCACCCTCCTGCACTATGACAAAGATCCAGTCTGGAGGCAATGTCAAGCCATTGCCTGCTGGCAGAGCTGCAGGACTCCGAAGCAGCAAAGTATTTCCATCTACTTCAGGAGCATGTCCTGGAGATGTGGCAGCCACCTTTATTGTTTTAGGGGTGATAGTGACTGATCTAGCCAATAATGCAAATGGAGAAACACTATGCATGGCACTGGGGGCCTGGTTTAAATGCACAAGAGAGTCTAACAACACTGAAGTCCATCCCTTTAATGTGTTGCTTTTTGGATGTGTCCACTGCTGTAAGATACTATTCATGGCTAAAGCTAAGAACAGGCCTCACAATCTTTTATGATATGAACCAGTTCAGAATATTTAATAGGGATGCTTAGTGCCTTAGCCAGGCACAATCCTGTGGCAGTTCTTCTATGGCTGCTTTTCCTGGGTAGACATGGAGCTGCTTCTTCATTACTATTAGAGCTGGTTAACTTTAACTCTGGGTTCCAGGTGTCATACAGGTACTTAAAAATTCTAGGGAGCTATTAAGTTATACATAGAGAGTAAAGCATCTCAGGATTTAGAAACAACAATTAGACATCAGAGCTCAGGAATAAATGTGACTACCCAAGAGCTTACAATCTAGGTCCTAATTTATTTAAATAAAGCTGTTTTTAGAGATCTTTATCTACAACTTAGAGTAGAAGTTTTGTTTCATTTTACATTGACTCTTTTACCAAGATTATGTTAATCAACAGGCAAAACATTAACTTTTGCTTTGCCTTTCCTTTTTTGTTTACAATTGGGTGACTGCATGCTCTTTTAGAAAAGCATCAGAGCAAAACAGTTCAACTAATAATAGATTTTGGTTGTTTTTATAACATTACACTTTTCTAAGAATAAAACTATAAACAACAATATCACCATGCAGATCAGTATTAGGATAGAATAGACAGTAAGAACATTAAAAGCCTCTAAGAATATTTTATACAATCCCCAAATATTTATATAAATTACACATTTAATTTTTCAGGTTTTCTCTTTTAGAAAGATACTGTTTACCATAAAGAAACTTCAGCAGTGCTGGGAGAAAACCAATTTTTTATTTTAACAGAGAGAGAAAGCCAAATTTTAGCTTTGCAGCAATACTTCATTCGGTAAACAAATCTTATTTAGCATAGGTCATAATAAATTGAGGTGCTGTCTAACAGACTTTTCTGCTAGTAATTTACCTTTTGTTATCAATATCGACTCCTGGAAATCTGCTTAATAATGATTTTCTGGAATCAGTCATTTACATTGTAATCTTTCAGTTTAGAAAATACTTTTGCAAACTTCCCATGATCATCCATAATCACATTGGCTATAGTTATTTCATCTCAGGACAAATTTCACCTTTTCAAAACATATTCCTTTACTTAATGCTACCCTCAACAACTTTCCATATTCATTCAAGCCCTGCCCTACATATTGCCATCCTGATTTTATGAAAACCAGCTATCTTATCTTAGGATAAAATACATTCTTTAAACAAGTGTATTAAAATTTATTCAGCACTGATTATGAATTCACTTCCACAGACCTTTTACTTCTTTCTATATCCATTTAATACTCATATCCCTCTTTCTATTTTGTGAAAAAACAAAAAACAAAACAAAACAAAAAACCTACTCATTTCAATTTAGGCAAAAATTATTATTTTCAACAGAGTTTTGCAATAATTTCATTAGCCAAAAACTTACATTTTTATAAAATCATCTTAAAGATTTAACAGACTTAATATTACCTTATTTTATTAGTATCCATATAAACTTAGGGAAATTGCATTGGAGTAGAATAAAATAAAAATAATGACAAGAAATATTTTCTTTTTCCTTTCCCCCCATAGGTTAAAACTTCTTTGTTTTCAGAATACCTTAAAATTGTGAACAACCTAAAAAGCATATTGACTACCAGGCTCTGGGGAATATATTATAATTGTTTTGTTTTAACTTTAATTTAGAAAAACCTTTTCATAGCTTTCAATGGCTTTTATATTTATTGAAATTTGGCCATTGGATTATTATTCTCATATCAAAACTTAAAATTTAATTGGGAAGAAAGATAGATAATCTAGGAATTGAATAACACAGTGAACCCAGAGGTGGATGAGAAGTGTGGTTAATAGTGCAAATGCAAGAATGTCCTTTTGCGAACTAGAATGGATGTACATCATTATTGCAGGGTGTTGGGAATGTGGAGAAGCATGGGAAAATACAATTGATATAACCTTTGGACTATAGTTAACAGTAATACTGTAATATTTTTGCATCAATGCCAAAGATGTATGTTCTTAATAATAGGGGAGTATGGAAAAAATATGCCAAATGTATGCTATGGACCATACTTAGTGGTAACAGTCTGATGATATTATTGCATAATCTATAACATATTTCTATGGCAGTGTGGTGTGTTGGTGAAGGGTTGTTGTATGGGAATTCTACACATGTGCATCATTGTTTTGTAATTTCACAACTTCTGTAATAAAAATATATAAAAAATTTTATTGGGTAATTACAGGACAGACTATAGAAAACAAGGTTCATTCTGTAATGTTCCATCTGTCACTATCATTTTAATTTCCAGGCTTAGTAAACAGAATTCTAAGCTAAACTCACATCTCCCAATCTTTCCACACCCAGTCTATCCCCTTAATTTCCTAAACTGGTTTTAATGAGTTACTCCAATTTAGGCAAGGTTAGGAGAAGACCCTGGGGGTAGAACAGGCTATAGATATAATATGGAAGAGTTTGGAACAAACTTTTTGTTTTCTTTCCTTTAGTTTCTTTCATCAGATTTTATATGTCTTTTTATACTGTTTGGCTTTCCCAATTTGGGCATCATTTACTTATTTAAGCAATAATTTAATTTTAGCTATTTAAATAGAGCTCCTTTAATAATTTTCATTTGTTAATTTGATATTACTATCTGGTGGTATGAAAATATTCACGGAGCAAACAGACACAAACAGAGCTAGACACACCGATAGAAATATAAACTCACTAATTTGACTCATAATTTTCACTCCTTTGGTATGGCTGACTCCAAACTCTCCATCTTTCCACATCTCTGATTTTTACTGCTCCTCTGGAGTCAGAGTTGCCTGTAATATGCAAGCTCATTTTTGGAAACACATTTAGTAGTAACCAGGATCCAGAACTACTTGAGCAGTATAAATGCAGTTAAACTTTAATTTAGCTGTTGAGACAGACAAACATTTAACACATATATTCTGAATTACTCTCAGGAGTACACTTAGCAGATAGACTTGAATTTCAGGAGTAAGCTATTGATTTAAAACTGAAAAAGTTGTTTATAACACCTTGATAAAAATTCTGATCAGAATAAAATGTGACTAAAATTTAAAACATTGTCAAAATAACAACCCATTTAAACTTTTCCAGAGATTACAAGTATTATGAGCTTTCAGTTTTGGAATATATTTTTCCATTGTGAATTAAAATACAAATATATTGATAAAAGTTAATTTTCATGAATGTGTATACTTTAGCAGTAAGTACCCTTTGTTCTTTGAAGCACAGGTTTTTTTTTTCTTAACTTGTCCTTTAAGGATAGCTGTGGGATTTTTCTTTATAAAACCATACTCTAGCTATTTTCCTCCTTCTTAATAACTAGTTATTTTATCTTGGGACAAAATTACTTTCTCTTTCCTTAAAATAAAAACCTTCTAAATACCTTACATACTTATTTTACCAAAATTATTTTTGAAATTGTCTCTAAGCAATATTACTACATACAATTGCCATCAAGATTAAACAAGCTTATCTGAGTAATGACTCAATTTGGTCATATGTAAACATAACTTCTCTTCATTTTAAATAGCTCCATTTAAAACAGATTCAATTGCAAGATATTATTGATATTCCAAGACTCATTTTTAGGTTACTTTTCACTGTTGCTCAGTTTATACTGTAGAAAGACAATGCTGCAATATAAAATCTTTTTCATTTTCTTAAGGAAATACCCTCTGAATTTTGACCAATTTGCTATTATAAAATCCAGAGGCAATATAGCTGGCACATTCTGAGAGTTTTCCATGGCTAAGCAACACCAACAGAAATTAAAAAGACAGGAAAAAAGAATAAGATCTCCTCAAAATCAACAGGTTCCCCTAAGTTCATAGCAAAATGCTATTCCAAATTCAACAGGGGGACCCCCAAATCTGAGATCATGGATAATGGGACTCAAACCCATGTGGTACATATTCACAACCTCAGATGAATTCAAACTTCAAACTTTAAACTTCTCTTCAAAATGAGCAGACCAACAAAGCTAATCCAATAGTCTCCTCTGAATGAGCAGACCAACAAAGCTAATTCAAGTCTCCTCTGAATGAGCAGACAAAGAAAGTGAAATTAAGCAAAGATCAGTACAGAAGACATAATTTGATACACTTATCTAGCACAGGGAAAGACACAGATTCAGAATTACCTCCCCAAAAAGAGCCCAGTGTCCACCCATGGCAGAAGCCTAGAAGCTGCTAAGCAGGGAGTTGAGGGATCCAGGGCAGCCCTGTGGCAGACAAGACACAGATCAGGGCTGCCCTGGTGGGGGTGGTGGTGCTGCATCCATAGCAGCATGGCTCCTGGCTGGCTCACCAAATTGTTACCATAAGCATGGCTATTTCCAATAGAAGGACCTGCCCGATCAATCCCACACTACAAAGGAGAAACAAGTTTCTCAGTGAGAAGGTGATTTATTGCAAGTGCACAAGCAAGGAACTGGGGGTATCTTCCCAAAACCAGTTGAAATTGAGATTGGGAGCTATAGTTTTTATAGGGAGCAAAAGCTAAGCAAAACAAAACAAAACAAAAAACAAATGAAGGTTACATAGCTCAATTTTGCCAGATCAGCAAAAACAGGATTTCTTCAAGGGATTTGTAGCGATGAAAAAGATACACTACTTTACTTTGTTTTTCTTCAAGCATGTCAGCCTTATCCTTCCTATCCAGATTTCAGTGATTAACAATCACAGCTCAGATAACTCTGATCTGGATGTGCAGGCTCCTAAATTCAGGAGTTCCATAATTCCTTTTTCTGCTGACCATGCAGGCATGTCCAGCCTTCTGTCCTTAAGGGTGAAGTCACCTATTTACTGAGCTACAGTAAATAGAATGCATCTGGTCTAGTTTTACAATGAGATATTGTCTTATTCCTGAAAGTGAGACTGAGAAAATCTGTTTAATGTTTTAAGTACAAGATGCTAACAAACTATTAGGGGAAGATTAATGGATAGTCAACTCAGCTCCTTTTAGGAAGTGTTCTTAGACACTTCATAGTTGCTAATGTGTGTGGGGGGATTCTTAATACACACTATCCCACAATCAGATGGATGTAAGGCTTAGCCACACATTTACAATCTCAACACTGACAAGTTATGCAACATTTTTAGTGTCAGTTTCCTCATTAGAAAAATTGCCTCCCCCCAACGCTGTGTGTGTGATAAAAAATTGGGGAAAATTTAAATGTTTATAGTTGGCACTAAAAATGTCAGGTTTCATTATATGTCACAGTCTATATGATTCCAGCTGTATGAATTTCTGGAATAGGTAAAACTAATGAATGGAAATAAAACTGAGAATAGTGGTTTCATCTGATAGGACAATTGACTGAAAAGAAACGTGAAAGGACCTTACTGGCATATGCAAATGTTCTTATCTTAATCAGTAGGATGTGTACAATGGTGTAATCATTTTTCAGAATGCATAAACTTAAAATGTTTTTCATGTACAGTATGTAAATGAATATTTTTGTTTTTATTATTTAACCATGTTTTATATATATCAGTAGTTCATTTATTTCTTGTAAATAGTAATCCTTTGTATGACTATACCATTATCTATTCATGGTTTAGCCATCTGCATTTTGATGATCATTTGTTTATATCTTTCCAGATACCTTCTTTTATGAAAGAAAGCCCTGATCTAACTTTTTGCCCATTTTTGTATTGGACTGTTTATCATTTCTGTCATTGTGTCATAAGTCTTTTTTTTTATATATATTCTGTGTAGAGGTACTTTGTCCAATGTTTTCTTCCAGGTTGTGGCTTGCTTTTCCTCTTTTTTATTGGTATCTTTTCATGAACAGCTCAGTTTTGTTTTAATTGTAATGAACAGGTTTAGCAATTTCTCTTCTTAACTCACCAACACACACATACACACACAAGCTTTCAAAATTATTCCTAAGACAAAAACATCCAAATATATAAAGAGAATCATAACGAGGAAAAATATAACATGACTGTTACATTATTAAGTAGGAACAAACCACTATACAGTTTTGAATGGGAATATAAAGACTGGGACCAAGGAGAACAAAAAGGACTTGAACAACTTTTGCAAAAAGCAAGCTCTTTACCAGAATGTTATAGAACAAAAGCCAAAGACCTGGTTCAAGGAAATGGAATATTATTCATGGACCAGGTCTGAAAAACTGATTCTTACTATAGCTCTTGGTAGGACAAGTGTAACAAATGGAAAGAGCACATAGTTTTAAGGAATGTGTGCCAGGAAAGCAGAGACAGGAAGGGCATGCTCCTAGGATTCCAAAAGAGACAGTTGAATGATGGCAACTATGAGAAGTTGAAGAAGAAAGGTGTAAGTACATAGAGCAGTGTGGGAACACTGGGGTTGTGGGCAGAGACAATTGAAACTTTGTTCCTCTTTCTGTTTTCTTTCACAGAATTAATTTAACTAAATGACTTTGGGAAATCACACAACAAACGTTGAGTTCCTCATCCTTGGGATACCTGCTGGCCATCACACCCAGCCCCTGCTCTTTGTACTTTTCCTGGTGATTTACCTCTTGAATGTGTCAGTGAACATGTTGATGATCCTGGTAATCTGGGGCAATTCTCATCTCCATATCCCCAAGTACAGCTTTTTTAAAGTACCTCTCCTTCCCGGACCTATGATACTCTTCAGTCACTGTGCCCAAGATAATGGAGAACCTCCTGTCGAAAAAGAAGACTATCTCAGTGGAAGACTGCTTGACCCAAGCCCTCTTTGGGCTTCATGCTGGAGGAACAGAGCTCTTCACCCTTGCAGTGATGGCCTATAACCGCTAGGCTGCCATCTTCTACCTTCTCTTATATAGTCAGATGAGGTGCAATGAGCTATGTATGGGACTGGAGTGGGCCTCCTGGGGACTGGCTTTTCTGGATGCCCTCATTAATACCTTCCTAGTCTGGAAAACTCAAATTATCCACAATTTCTGCTGTGAAATACCTTCTCTATTCCCTTTATCCTGTTCTAATAGCACCATGACTTTGCAGTACTGCCCTGTTCAGCCCTCCTGCATGCCTTTGGAACCTGCCTCCTGGTCTTCTTCTATTATGGCTGCATTGTCTCCACCATCCTGAGCATCAGCTCCAGCTCAGGCAGAAGCAAGGCCTTCTCCACCTGCTCCTCCCACCTCACTGCAGTGATCTTATTCTATGCCTCAGGTTTCTTCACTAGCTCATGCCAACCTCAGGTTCCCCATGGGAGGTGATCTTCTCCATGCAGTGCAGTGTGGTCACTCCCCTAGTGAATTCCCTTGTCTACAACCTAAAGAACAAAGAAGTGAAAGCAGCTCTGAAAAACATGTTACAGATAAATTCACAACATCTAAGGCAGCAGAAAACAGACAAGGGATGACTGGGAAACAGATCAGAATTGCAGTAAGAGAGCTGAACAATAGACATTAAGGAAACTTCATATTGTGTATAATGTCAGGCATGACAAGAAATGTAGATCCTCCTTTCTTGGAAATGCACAAGAAATTAGCGGCAATTATCTGCTTGTGTTGGTTCAAATTTTATCTTTCTCAGAGGCAGAAAATGCATCAAGTAACTATTTCAATCCAGGCAAACTGGTAACATACATAAAGATATATTATTTTTTTGTTTGTAAAATATTCACAAGATGCCTGGATTTTGGAAAATTGTCAGTGTCTTGAATTCTTACCTGGATTTACACGAGTATGATACAAGGAATAAAGCTTGGCTAAAAAATAAGAACCATGGTTTCTGAAGGAAAGCCTAGATGGTTTTGAGACTGGTAGAGGAGGGAGGGAGGGTGCCTGAAGATGAGCCCTCATTGGAGAGAGCCCTGGTGACAAGGCAGTTGCTGCAGAAATTGCATCAGAGAAGAAGTCACCTTATTGGGACAATATCCAGGCTCACAGACATCGTTCACAAGATCTGTGAAGCATTATCTGATATATGGCAACTGGAGAGGATTCCATAGGAGTCTTGTTGGTTTTCCCATGTAGGTTTACTGGTGGCTCAGATTCAGTTTCCTGGACTATTTCTTGGCAATGCCGATAGCTTCAGCTCCTTCCTCCAAATTCTTGTGCACCTTATGGGAAAAATGGAGTAAAATCTCTAAGTACCTAAAACAGTAGCACACAAAACATAATGCAAGTTTGGCTGATCTTGGGTCTGGAGAAAATGAGAACAGAGATCATAGGTGGGCTTTTCCCAGGGAAGAGGAGAATGGCCATAGAGAGGAGGAATTCAGAAGAATTACATAAAACCTAATTCTAAAGCATTCTATAAATCTTAGAAATCCAAATTTAAACCAACACCAACTCTGTAATTTACTCTAAATATCTTAAACAGAGAAAGATTTAATATAAAATGGTTGGAAGGGACAGAGAAGCAAAAAGGAGGTGAGGATATTACACAGAGATGAAGAAGTTGCTCCACCCTAAGATGAAGCTGATGAACATAAGTTGCTGATATGCTGCCGGGGGCATGAGGCCAGGACTACCTAAAATGGAAATTTCAGATGCTAGGATGATGGAAAGAGTGCTGCGCTGCCCCTTCCAGAATCAGAATGGCAGTTTCTCTTCTTTCTTCTCCTCCTCCTTTTACTCCTTGCTCCTCTTCCTCTTTCTACTTTTTAACAGACCATTGCCTAATACATGAGAATATGGGAAATGTCCCATGCACACTTCTTGCCCAAGCAATATAAAGTCAAGAATATAAGGGTCAATGTAGAACTTTTAAATGTGACACTCCTGGGGCAAGAAAAGAAAGTTGGAACAGAGACAATATGAAGGGATGGGGAATGGAAACCAAGGTCTAGACAAGCATCGCAGAACAACTGGCTGCTCTAACACAAGGATGGGTCTGAGGTTTCCTCACATCAGTGAATGCTTAGAAAGGCAGGTAAAGGAGAGACAATATTTTTATAGCTTTACTTTAAGACACTGAAATATCTGGCTAAGTTCACACTTATTTTGGTTGTTCACTTGTTTGTAAAGGTGTTAGGAGAACACATGATCCATCTACCAAATTAAGACGTAATACTTAGAAATAATTACACCTACCTTGGTCTCTTCCCTTATCCTGGCCATCCTCTCAGAAATTATGCAATACCTTATATTCCATGTTTATGAAGAAATAGACCTGTTAACTTCCTTTCATATTCTAGAATTGTCTATCATAGAATAAGTACATTAGTAGTCCTTCTTTTGCTATTGTCAAATAGAGTTAAAGATTGGAATAATCTGTTTAAAATTTGAAAAGACTGACCTATAAAAACAATCTAGGCATGATTTTTTTTCATAATAGAGAGATATTTAACTACTGAAATAATTTCTTTAATCACTAATGTCCCAGGAAAGATTTCTGCTTCTACTTGAGTCATTTTAGGAAAATTGTATATTTTCTAGGAAGTTGTTCCTTTCATCTAATTTTATAATTGTATAGATATCAAATTCCTGATAGTGTTTCCTTATTAACTTTAAAAATTCTTCCATATGTATATTTCTTACCATTTTACATTCACTGTTCATTCACTATATTATTTATTTGCATCTTTACTTTTTTTGAGATCAACCTTCCCAGTATCACAAATAAGTACAATAAAAACTCAATCAACATCATTAATTGTGTAGTAAATTCAATCAACAAAATTATTCCAAGGTAAAGTATTGAACCTTTTAAAATCTATGCCTCTGTGTATGATTGCCCAAATTCCAGGACTAATAATGTGCCTTCTACTGGCTCATATTGTGAAATCTTTTCTTAAATGAAGGCTCTTGCTTTCTATTGGGCCTTGGTGTTGCCCAGAACTATCTATTTACCTGAATTCATATTAACTGTTGTAGAGTAGATCAAGCATTTAATTTTTTTTTGGTAGTTTGTATCACTTGCTGTTCATGCAGAAAGACCCAGTCCATAAAGATTATTAGCTTTATATGTTTTTTTTCACATCTTATACCATTAAACATAAATATCCTTAGGATACAATTTTTGGTGCTAGAGACAATGTTATATAAAGGCAAGATCATGGGATATGAATGTGAAATGACCAAAAACGCAAATGATGATAGAAAACTAGAGAAATATAATTGTAACTAATTTTTCTTCTTTTCCAGTCCTATCACTTTTCATATCATGGATATTCTGTAAGTGATGGATTTAGAAATTTTCTTACTTTTTTTCATAAAGGACCAGTGTATTATTTTATTCTTCCTTTTTTCACAGACTAAATTCAAAGGTTATTTTTGAAAACCTCAAAAAGGCTGTAAAAAATTCAATATTTGACTCTTAGAGAATAAGGACCCCTCACAGGTCCTTAGGGATCACACCAACTGAGCAAGAATCAATCAAACACGCCAATTATTTACCACAATTTGTCAAATTAATACGTGTATCAAGCAATAAAATTAGACCATAATTGCAACTTCACATTTACATTATTTTAAAAAATCATTCAATTGTTTTTAGTTATTATTATAATAATCCCAGATATATCCAAATCTTGGAGGCATACATCAAAATAATAATAATAATAATACCACAACTAAAAATGTACAAAAAAGTTTAGCTGCTTATTATATTTGAATTCAAGAATGGTATTTTGAAGTGAATGTGCCCTGCTGGCTTGTCCAATGTGGTCTTCCATAGCAGGGGCACAGAATTCTGCCTCAGCATGAGATTTTGATTTAACAGCCTCTCTTTTCTTTCCTCTGTATATTCAGCATCTTCTCAGTCAAAACATTAAAGGCAAATCTCTATCTTAACTTAGATACTTGAGGCCATTTCACATAGTGAGGAGGGGCAGATTTTGAAATCTCATAATCTGAATTTGAGTCTTGACTTCACTACTTAATAACTGTGAACTTAACTAGCTATTTCAGTGTGTCTGAATTGTGTCAATGTAAAATGGAGATAATAAGAAGTTGTAGATCATAGATATTGTGGGAAATAAGTTAGCACATTTAAAACATGCTGAACAATAACTAGCATTTGGTAAGTAATAAATCTAGGCTATTATTCTCTTGCTACTCTGGTCTATTCTCTTCTAATATTTTGGAAACAGGCCAGTTCTTTAGCACTAATACACATCTTCAATCTGTCCAATGTCCCCACCTTTACTTATTAACAACAGTAAGACACATTTTCAAAATCCACTGGATATCTTTTAGTTCTAATTCCTCAAGAACAAACTGTGGCTTCATCTTTATTTATCACTCAGTGCTTAACACTATCTTTTCCTTCATTTTCATGATCTGCATTTAACCATTTCTCTGATAATCTCTCTTATCTTGACACAAATGATAACTAAAATAATCATGTGAGTGATGTTTATAAACTCAAAATATGTGGGGAAAGGGAAAAACCTTGAAGGTCAGTTAAAGTTCAGTGCACAGCTTACCTGTTATTTCCCAATGATGCATATTAGCAACTAAGCAAGCAAAATGGTGTCAAGGACACAAGCGTTCTCATCCAAGGTCATAGCTTCATCACAGAAGTTTCGAAACTCCATACTAAATAGAATACCCTGAGGGTCTTATGAATTTCAACTTGTTAGTGAGTCTCTAGTTGGACTACAGACTGTGACATGAGGGAATAAAGAACATTGGCTCCTCTGTATCCTGGGCTGCCAAATCAGCTGGCTAATTTCTGATTGCCTAATTCATACCAGCTTTCTAAAGTGTGGTATCCGAGAATCACTCACTTCATGGTTTCTCCTAGCACAGTATTTAGAATCACAGGGGAACCTAAATAGATGCGCACATGATTTGGCTTACAACTATAACAGAGAAGCTCCGCATACCTTTTGTTGAAGACTTGAGTGTCTTCCTTGTAGATATTGGAAGAGAAACACGGGACCAAGCCAGAGCCCTGAGGATGCATGTCTTGAAGCTTCAGTCTTTAAGAGTTTCTAATTCTGCAGTATAACTGATTTTCATGTCCTAACTGTGACTCCTATCTAAAAAAGTCATCTGCTGTTCCTGACGTTGGACCTTAAAACTATTGGTCTTCATGAATATAGAGACTTCTTGGCCCCAGGAAAAGACCAGAGCAGTGGGAAGTCTTCTGAGCCATAAAGGCCAGGAGCTCAGTAATGTCCTTTTGGTTGCTCTTAAGTGTATGCCTATCTCTTCTGAAAACTTTTTTCTCTTTCCTCCAATGACCTTCTTTTTCTGGTTCTCTGAGGTGATTCTTTCATCCTGGATCTTCTTATAGACTGTCTATTTGCTTGACTGAACCTCCAAATTTAGGCAGACTCATATTTTCGATGCAGTGGTGTCTATGTGCTCAGCTACCCTGAGCAATTACTGGGGAAAAACACTTTGGCCTCAATGACTTATGTTGGGTATTGGAAATTGGGATTGCTGCATTCTGGGTCAAACTCTGCTTTAGCCCTGGCTACAGAGTACAATGAAAGCAAAGCAGCTGGAAACACAGCAATCAAAGGAGGGCTATATTAGTGTAGATGGTGGACATTGGTTCTTTTCTAGAGCCCTATCACATGTGCCTTATGAAATTTACTTTTTTGCTGTTACTAAATATTTCCATCTTCAAAACTGATCAAACTAATGTAGCTGCTAAATTGCATGAGTGAGGGGCAGAAACTAAGAAATATTTAATAATATATTTAAAGGCAGTAATGTTGTAATTCCACATTCACTTATTTTCATCACATCTTCCTAGTCTAGGGGATTGGCAGATACCCATGGGATTTATAATGCTTAGACTATACAAATTCCCCTATTTTTAGACATTTAGAGTACTCTCCCATGCTCCATGAATAGAGCAACACTGGACTCTCTCTCTTCCACTTTCATGAACCCATCAATCTTAGTATTTTTGAAATTATCATTTAAAAGTTAAATGCATTTGAGACTGAACAAAGTATTAAGAACCTTGTGTTGTATGTTTCTTCCTTAGGGGACATTTTCAAGATACTGGTCCTCTTAGAAAGGATGTGGAAAGGTATATGCTAAACTTTGGCTTGAATTCCATCTCTACTGCTTGCTATCTGTGTGACCTTGGGCATGATTCTTAACCTTTCTGAGTCTCATTCCTGATCTGTTTTTAAAAATAGAAAAAAGATACAAGAATAAAAACAGACAAATTCTCTAGATTAATACATGTATAGTGATTGAATGGGGTCTAGCATTATCTTCATTATCAACAACATCCCGATTAACACCATTCATTTATTTGATCTATATGTGTAATATTATGACTTGTTTGAAGTGCTATCTTATGTTTAAATATATTCCAGTGGAATAAAACCTCAATAATAGAATGAAATAACTAAAAACTTCAATATCTTACTGATATATAGAGTGATATCGGAAAGAGGTGAAAATTAGAAGTATATTTGAGACGTCTCTTACTTTGCCATCTCATGAACATTGGTAAACCTAGCTACCCAATGGGAGAATCACCCTAAGCTAACTTCTGCAGTGATGTCTCTTCCCTTTGTAAGGAACAAGGACATTACTTCTCCAACCACCTTGGTCTTAAGGTCAGTCACTCAAACTTCCTGTGAAGATGAGGTTCTGTGATACCTTTGGATGGATGAATACAAGGTGGACCAAGAGTAAACGTGTAAGATTTAAGCAAACAACTGCCTAGTAAATGCAAAATAAAATTCCAAACAAAAATTCTCATACTTTTTAAAGAAATAGCCTTAATTATTTAATTAAACAATTAATTAATATTGCTTGTGTGGATACCAGAGAAATTGTTTACTTCCCAACATGATTTGACAATAAAGAGTTGGGAAAGATTCCTTAAAATTGATTTTTTCAGCAGATTATTCTCATCACTTCTAAATTTGAATGGAGGTGAGCCACCCTGTTTTGTATTAGTCTGCTAGGCAGAACTGAGATATGAACTGAATCTCTGATGTAAACTAAACCAAAGAATTTGTCTGCAAAGTTGTGCACATATTCAATATTAATACTGAGGAAACAATCAGAAATGACAAGGACTTGGAAGGAGGAATGCACTGTAGACTTAACTTGTTATTGTGAGTCTTTGTGGCAACACTTACGGCAGACGCTCCCTTATCCGGGCCAAGCTAGAGTAATACAGGACAGATTATGAGGGCAAAGGATCTTGTCAGAACACTGTAGGGAGCTCCCATATCAGGCATGAGGTTCAAGAAAAGGTGCAATTTGAGTGTGTAGCCAAAGATCAAGGTTCACGCTAAGGAGAATTAAGTACTGAATCTTGGGCAAGAATAAAAGATTATCATATAACACATGAACAGCAGTAAATATAAGGTTTTCTTCTCTCAATGCCTAGTAGAATCTGTCATAGAGCAAGCAATCCGTGAATAGTTGTTTACTGAAAAGTTGGGCTTATGAATAAATGATAGAAGAATAAACAAATGTAAAGAAAGTTTATGAAAGGAATGGATGAATTATAAAACCAATAGTTGACTATGAAAATAGACCGACGGATAATTAATTGTTAAATGAATAGATGACAGAATAATGAATGGATGTATGACTATAGATTAAATACAATGGGATTAAATAATTTTTCTAATGTAGTAAAAATTGGCTAGTGGTTGTGAGTTGATACTTCAGGTACAGGGATCTGGTAGGTGCTCAAGGTACACAAGTAAAGTACCTCTACAAATGCAACAATCTAACTCACCCTACACACACACACACACACACACACACACACACACAGGGCATTTCTTGTTCCATTCCACTCCCCTTCACGCTGGGATCTTTATCAAACTTGTGTATTTGAAGTCTCCCCTCTGCCTCCAAAATTAGCTACATAATCTGTACTGTTTTCTTCATTATTTTATTTGTTAATTCAACAAATCCTCATTGGAGTTCCATTATGTGCACTTTACTATATTGTTCCAAGTTTTCTGGATATGAAATAATATAGAGCACAATCACCGTCCTCAAGAAACTAAAATGTCATAGCAATGGAAAAAGGGAACATACTACATATATTTGAACACTATCAGATATAAAAGGTGAGTTACTGTGATTGCATATAGGGAAGAGAGTTACTTATTGTGAGATGAAAGATAAGATCATGTTTTAGAAAAAAAAAAGTAAAGTAATTATTAAGAAATTGTTAAGAGGGGAGGTGGAGGGTCAGGATAAAAAAACAAAAAAAATTGTGCTCAGAGAGATCAGATTTGGAATCATGGTGTGATAACACATGTGAAGATATCCAAAAATTTGAAAAAATCCAGTGTAATGATTTTCCCCAATTTTTTTCTTAAGATTAATAACAAAAGTGTTTAGGAGTGCCTACATTTATCAGGTACTCAGTGAAGAATAGTTTTTCTAGTATGACATATTATGGCAGATACAGATAAGGTAATGTTCAAAGGAGATCTAAGGAAAAAGTTGAGATTAAGATGAGTATGAATATGAAAAGAATTTGGATAGAAAGATAGGGCATTCCTGACAAGCAAAGGCAGAGACAAAGGGAAACTGTGGATGCTCAGGGACCAGTACACTAGTCTATCCTCAGCATTGAGACTCTCTAGAAGGACAGCCATAGAAGCCCCTAAGTGTGGTTTGACAGGGCACATTCACTGCCAAGCCTTGGTTGGAAGACACTGTGGTAGGAAATTCTCTTGTCTTAGAGTGCTATATAGAGGAGTTGTATGCTGACCTTTCAAACAGGCGAATAGATAGCTATATAACCTCTGATAGTCCGTTTTCACTTCTTTCACAGCATCTGTCTTACAAACACAAAGAAACACAGACACACATTTGCACACATGTCCATAGCTACAACTTTCAAACATGTTCCAAAGAGGAAATTGAAAATACCTGTGAAAGTACCATGATAAAAGTCAAATAAGGACAAAGTAAAACCATTAACAGGATACAAATTAGAAAGTATTTAAATGGGTGTAAGAGACTGAGTGAGAGAAAAGACAAAATTAAGAGCAATTTCCTACTAATTCCACTAGAACCCACAAAGTGAATTTTGATACCTTCATGATGCAGATCTGGGACAATTTACAAATTTCTTAGAGCAATCTCTGAGATAGAATATCAACCCTTAAGTGGTATAATTGTGGGGTTGAGCCGGAGTAATTGATTGAAGCTGATTTTTTGGCCTAACAGAAAGATGACAAAAAATTAGTCAAGGCATATGTGAGATATAAACTAACTGGGATCAAGATCCTCTTCTCTGGTGGTAGTGTGGTCAAATTAGATTTCAGGTTTTTTTTTTATTATTATTTCTAGACAAAATCTCTTCTAAATGGCCTTGGAGAACCATAGCACCATAGATGAATTCATCTTCCTCGGCCTGTCTGCTGACCCTCACATCCAGGCTCTCTTCTTTGTCCTGTTTCCTGGAGATTTACCTTCTGACCATGGCAGGGATCCTGTTGATGCTTCTGGTGATAAGAGAAGATTCTCACCTCCACACTCCCATGTACTTCTTCCTGAGTTACCTCTCTTTTCTGGATCTTTGCTTCTCTTCTGTCACAGTGCCAAAGCTCCTGGAGAATCTGCTGTCTCAGAAGAAAACCATCTCTGTGAAGGGCTGCCTGGCTCAAGTCTTCTTTTTGTTTGTGAGTGGAGCCATTGAAGTCGGCCTGCTGGCAGTGATGGCCTATGACCACTTTTCTGCCATCTATCATCCTCTACTCTATGGAGAGATGATGAGCAACCTGCTCTGTAAGGGGCTGTTGTGGGGATCTTGGGCCCTGGGCCTTCTGATCACACTCCTCAACACCCTTCCAGCTATGAACTTGGACTTCTGTGGAGATGATTCCAATCCCCCACTACAGTTGTGAGCTGCCCTCTCTCTTCTGTCTTTCCTGCTCTGATGTCTCCACCAGTTTAACTATCATGCTTAGCACCACTCTTTCTTATGGACTTGGAACCTCCTTCCTGATCTTCTTCTCTTATGCCTGTGTTGTCTCCACCATCCTGAGCATTAGCTCTTCTTCAGGTAGAAGCAAGGCCTTCTCCAAGTGCTCCTTGCACTTCACTACCGTCGTTCTGTTGTATGGTTCAGCTTTCCTTTGCTATCTTATGCCAGTCTCAGGCTCTACACTGGAACTGATCTTCTCTGTACAGTACAGTGTGGTTATTCCCTTAGTGATTCCCCTCATCTATAGCCTGAAAAACAATGAGGTGAAAGCAGCTGTGAAAAAGACCATGAGAAAATAGCTCCAATATTAGCTAACCACATACAGAGGATGTTGGGTAATTAGTTTGTTATAGCAAGATCTGATCAGCTGGCAATAAGAAAATTCCCTGACTGCATCTGATATTGGATGTAGACATGCTTTTAGAAATTGAGAGACGTATTTGGATGTGAGGTAGAAAAGGATAGTTCAGATTTATTTTCTGGCATAGAGGCACAATGATGTATCATAAAACCATATTAATTCAACCATTTTCTTTTGCTAGTCTTTTGGCTGCATTGGTCAGTATTCATCCTATCTTGTTTATCTTTACTATGAATTTCAGTGAGCACTGTGGAATAAAATCCTCAAGTGTCCAAACTATCAGAGAAGGGAATATAGACAAGTCTGTGGATCCTACATCTGGGTAAGGTGGGATGTTTGGAATGGAGGGACATGCAATAGCAGATAACTGAGAGATTTGGATTTTGAGAGATCCAGGTCTAGCAAAGGTGGGTGTATCCAGAGGAGTCAGGACAGCCGAGAAAGGGAAGGATCCATCAGATAATTCACTGTAAGCCAGTTTCTAAAATCTCCTAGAAAGGAAAATGTAAGAAAATATCAAAACTATGCTTCCCTAAAATAGACAATTTAACAGAAAGCAACATTTCTCTTAAGACAAAATATTAGAATACAAAAGGAAAATACATGTTTTGATGAGGAAAAGGGCAGGTTTCAATGAGGAACAACAGGGTCAGAGCAGAGGAGAACAGGAATCAGAAATCCAGACCAGCCAGCCGAGCATGTAGAACATCTGTCTGCCTTAACGAGCTTGTGCAAGGATCATTCACTAAACTAATTCTGGCTTGGTTGTGCATTGGAAGATTGAAGTTCTCCCCAAAAATCTATAAAGTACAAGATTTGCACTCGAAGATAAAAAAGGAATTTGTGTTGTCTTCCTAAATATGAGGACATAAGATGCTTCTGAACTCGGTGTATAGAGGACTAGGTGGAGGCTTTCTCCTGTCTCTTTGCTCTTCCCACTCCTTGATGCCCCTTTCCCACCCAGGCTCTCAGTGCCTTCAACCTGATCTCTGCCAAACTCGATTTTCACCAACTCTGTGTATTTTTAGTAGCTGATTATATCACTGAAGAACAATTCAACCATAGAAAATTTTCTTAAAATTCATCTTTTTCCTAATGATCATTTCCTTTAGTGACATATTCATTTAAAGTTTTCTGCTAATTGATTTCTATATTTCTTATTAATAGAAATAATTTATGACAACCAGTATATGGCCTGCTTTAGAGTATATTTTTCTACTTTGGAAATTTATTATGAATTTTAGCCAATTAATGTCACTGTTTAACAATTATCACATGTTATGATTAATATATTTACTAATAAAATAAGATTTTCATATGTTTGAGTTTTTGAAGTTATTCTTAGATTTACTTATGTTTTCATATTTATTTTTATTAATCATATTGCCACCAAGTCAATATGCATTTCTTTAGAGTGACGTTTTTCATATTGTGTGTGAATAAAAAGAACATCAAGCTTTAAACAATCTAGTTCACATTTTTTTCAATGTAATTCATCATACATTCTTGAAATTGTAATAATTATCAATTGGTATTTTATTGCAAGAAACTTTAAATGGAATTATAAATGATCAATGTCTCCCTTTGTCCAATTTGTTCACTTTTACTTAAAAAATTTTTTACCATCCTGTTTTTAAAAAAAAAATTTATTTTCATAACATATATACAACCTAAATTTTCCTCTCTTAACAATATTCAAATATATAATTCAGTGCTCTCCAATACTTTCACAATGTTGTGCTACCATAACCACCAAACATTAGAAAACATTTCCTACACCCCAAATAGAAATTCTGAACCATTTAAGAAATAACTTCCCACTCTCACCCCCAACCAGAGCCCTGATAAAGTATATTCTAGTTTCTGTGTGTATTAATTTTTTTATTCTAATTATTTCAAGTCAGACACAAAAGACAAATATTGTATTATCTCACTGATATGAAATAATTATTTTGAAATATAGTCAATTACTTTAAATTTTAGAAAAGCATTTCAGTTAAGTATAAGTAAATAATCATCATAGCTAAGGTTTAAAAATGTGCAGTATCACATTTATTCATGACATCAAATATATCAGGTTCAATTATTATTCTTATTTTACACGTGAGGAAACTATGGCCTGAAGAGGCTTGCAAAACTTGCCCTTAGGAAGCTGATGTAGCTCAAGTGGTTGAGTGTCTGCTTCCCATGTACGAGGTCCTGGGTTAGATCCCAGTACCTTTTGAAAACAGACAAACAAAATAACGAACTCTCATTGTGGAGTGGATGAAGCTCAGTGGTTGAACGCCTGTTTCCCATGTTCAAGGTCCTGGGTTCAAACTCTGGTACCTTCTTAAAACACACATGCACACACAAAACTTGCCCTAGAACACAGAGCTAATATGTGAAAGGCAGAATTCAACACTGGTAACTCTAATTCAAGATTCCATATTTTCAAACACATCACAAGGTTGAAAGGAAATGGAAATTATTTATAACTGATTCCATTTACTAATTTCAGTGTATGCTGATCACAAACAATTGCAGATTCTGTCCCAGACATTGCCTTCTTCCCTAGTGTTCCAATGATCAGATGCCATATTTGAGAGGTATATTAGTCAGCCAAAGGGGTGCTGATGCAAAATACCAGAAATTGGTTGGTCTTTATAAAGGGTATTTATTTGGAGTAGAAGTCCACAGATGCCAGGCCATAAAGTGTAAGTTTCTTCCCTCACCAAAGTCCATTGCCACGTGTTAGAGCAAGACAGCTGCCAATGTTTGCCAGGGTTCAGGCTTCTTGGGTTCCTCTCTTCCTGGGGCTGCATTTCTCTCTGGGCTTAGCTCCTCTGTTTCTTCCACAAGGTCAACTGTAGACTATGAGGCTTTCTAGGCTTTGCTTCTCTCTACAAGGCCAGCTGTGAACTCTCAGGTGAATGGCTGGTCTCTATCCTGGGGCCTTCTCTCCTTCCTCACCAGAACTCCAACATCAAAACTGCTCCAACACTGTCCTTTGCCACATCTTTTATCTTCAATTCCCTCCACCCCAAGGGGTGGGGCTCAATGCCTACTGACTTGGCCCAGTTAACGCCCTAATCATAACTTAATCATGTCCAGATTAACAGACCAGTTTACAAGCATGATCCAATATCTATTTTTGGAATTCATAATTACAACAAACTGCTGAACTGCTACACTCCACCCTCTGAATTCCAAAAAAACACATTACAATATTCAAAAAACCTTAAATCACTAACAATGCAAGTACAAAATCATATCATAATCAGTTTAAAGAAATACAGTTCGTCTTGAGGCAAAGTCTCATCTGCTGCAGACCTCTGAAACGTACGAAACCATTTATCTGCTTCCAATACACAAATGGACAGACAAAGGATAAACATTTTCATTACCATAAGGAGAAATTGGGAGGTTAAACATGAGTCATGGATCCTCTACAGTTCAGTAAACCTGCAGGGCATCCTCCATTCGATTTCAAAGTCTGAGAGTCATTCTTAAGAAGAAGGTTTCTTCTCCTTGGGTCCACATGGGGATCCATTCTTTCCACAGGCTTGCCCAATGGCCATTTTCTTGGTTCCACCCTCATCAAGCATCTGGGTGTCAACCAAGCTCCAGACCTCACCCTCCAAGAGTGTTGGGGTGATTTCCACACCTTATCCAATGTTTGGGTTAGAGTCTTATCCCCTCTAGTACCGTGTGGTGAAGACAACATTCCCCCCTAACCTTTGACATACAGGTTCAACCCTCTCAGAGCAATGGGTTGACCACCTGGCCTTCTCTAATCCATGGGGGACAGAAGCACCCCTCTCAGACCTATGGTGTGCTGACTTTAACCACCCTAATCTTTGAAGAATGTGCTCCACCCTCCGTGTACCCTGGGGTGGCAAAACTCTCCCAGGATATCAGGTGGGAACATCCACCCTCTTCAAATGCTGGGGCAAACTCACCCTCTCTGTACACATGGGTGGGGCTCCTCTCTTGGCCCAAGGTAATGTCTTAATTCCAGATCTCAGCTTCCATGGTTTTCTCCTTAAAGCTGTTTCTTCTTCAATCTCTCCTTTCCATGTTCTTTTTAGTTCAAGTGAGCAGTGGTTTTGTTCATACATTGCTCTCAAAAATTTGTTGGTTTAGCATGCAAGAAGCAGGGGTCCAAGCCATCAGACAGTAAGACTTTCCACAAGTCTTTCTGAGATAACTGCATCTTCAATTCTGATTTACAAGTTCCAGGTTTAGCTAAGTCTTCAAATGGGGTACTTTCATTTGGGAACTTGATTTCCAGAAACTTGGAAGTTCTGGAATAAGTTTCTGTTTTCTTTGTGCCCAAAATTTCAGTCTTTAGTGTATTTCGCTCACCTAGTATTTTGCTATAAGTTGCAAGGAGAAGCGAAGCCACATTCTCCGAGTTTACCTTGGAAAGTTCTTCAGCTAAATGCTCCGTTTGCCATCTTCAAATTCTGTCTTCCATATAACACCAGGGGTTAATCTTGCTAAGTTCTCTGCAACTTTAAAACATGGATTACTTTTCCTCCAGTTTCCAATAATAGTTTCATCGTTTACTTCCAAGGCATCATAAAAAGTCTCTTCAAAGCACTGTAGGTCTTTTCTACCAAGCATCTCACAACTCCTCCAAAAAATACCCCTTACCCATTTATAAAACCGTTCCAACATTTTGGTAATTGCAAAAGCACTTCCCCACTCCTCGGTACCAAATTCTGTATTAGTCAGCCAAAGGGGCACTGATGCAAAATTCCAGAAATTGGTTGGTCTTATAAAGGATATTTATTTGTAGTAAAAGTCCACAGTTACCAGGCCATAAAGCATAAGTTTTTTCCCTCGGCAAAGTCCATTGCCACGTGTTGGAGCAAGACAGCTGCCGTTTGCCAGGGTTCAGGCTTCTTGGGTTCCTCTCTTCCTGGGGCTGCATTTCTCTCTGGGCTTAGCTCCTCTGTTTCCTCCACAAGGTCAGCTGTAGACTATGAGGCTCTCTAGGCTTTGCTTCTCTCTACAAGGCCAGCTGTGAACTCTCAGGTGAATAGCTTGTCTTTATTTCAGGGCCTTCTCTCCTTCCTCACCAGAACCCCAACATCAAAACTCCTCCAACACTGTCCTTTGCCACATCTTTGATCTTCGATTCTCGCCCCACCAAGGGGTTGGGCTCAACGCCCTACTGATGTGGCCCAGTTAGCGCCCTAATCATAACTTAATCATGCCCAGATTAGCAGACCAGTTTACAAGCATGGTCCAATATCTATTTTTGGAATTCATAATTACATCAAACTGCCAAACTGCTCCAACAGGATATACTGAGACTTTAAAGATAGATATTTCACTCGATAGTAGAATTTTCATTTGACATTCAAGAGAGTTTTGCTGCCTTTACAGCATGTTTCTCATGTGCAATTGATACTAATGTGGCTATTTGCTCTGTCTAGATCAGTGATAAGGTTTTTGTCTCATACTGGAATATCTGGCAACCCAAACAAAATGGAGTTTGGAGGTTCTCCCAAGCTTTTCCCCAAAGGCCTCTAACGCTTATTTAGAAGAAAGCTGGAATGGGTCAGGAGAAAAGAGTAAGCCTGCTCTGTGATACAGACACTTATGGAAATCAGTTACATTGAGTGACAGGATTGTCCCTTCTCCTTAAGAAAGAAAAAGTCGTATGCCCTTGAGGGAGGGGGAGCAAATTTTCAGCCCTGGACAGTGGCAGAGATCCACTGCTGGTGGAAAAATAGAGGCAGAGTCTCTGCCTTTGGATGAGGGTCAGAAAATTTCTGGGGAGTCAGGATTCTTTACTAACACCAAAAAGAAGCCAGATACCAGTGGGGGAGGACAGAAACATTTTTCTTGCCCAAGAACAACCACAGATAGAAGGAACAATTTGGTTGCCATACTCAGGATTCAGAACTGTTTCATCACCAGAAAGCAATTCTTGTTATATCCCTTCAAAATTAAATTCTCTTTCTAGCACTTTCTTCTGAAAATCACTGGTATATTATCAGTCACCATAATTTTGCTATTGGGAAATGTTATACAAACAGACTCATACTGTATGTGACCATTCACATTGGACTTTTCACTCAGCACAATGTCCTCAAGGTCTACACAAGCTGTTGTATTTATCAATATACCTAAGTATAAAATGAACACTATAAAACCTATAGAAAATTGATAGAAAAATAATTTTGTCAATTTGAGTTAGGCAAAGATTCTTAAATAAGTCAAAATTGGATGAAACAAACAAAAATTTTTAAAACATTTGCTCCTTAGAGATTCTATTAATAAAATGTAAAACAAGTCACAGATAGGAAGAAAGTATTATAAAAAATTTCATTGATAAAGTATCATATCAGGAACATTAACTCTCCAACTCAATAAAAAATGGAAAGGAAGTATATAAGAAGGGTAAATGATATCAGCAGATATGTCAACAAAGAAGAAATACAGACGACAAATAAGCATGGGAAAGGTACTCAAGATCATTAGCAGTTAGGAAAATGTGAGATACCACTACGTAACTTTTGCACTGACTAAAATTTAACAAAAAATAAATATTGTCAAGGACGTGGAGCAAGCAGAAATCTTATACATTACTTATTGAAATGAAAATAGTCCTGCCACTACGGAAAAGTTTGGTAGTTTCTGGTAAAGTTAAAGTTATACTTGCCATATGACTTGGCAATTCATTTCTTATGTATTGATCCAAGAGAAATGAAAACACAGACACCTCGAAGACATGTACATGAACATTTATAACACTTTTTCCATAAACATCATAAAATGAAATAACTCAAATGTCCATCAAATGATCAATGAAAAATTAAATTGCAGAGTAGCTATGCAGTGGAATACTAACAACAACCAGAAAATATGAACTAACTGCTAATACATGCAACAATAGGATGAAGCTCAAAATCATTATGTTTTGTGAAAGAAGCCAGATGCAAAAAGTTCCACTGTATTTCTACAGTTATATTACATTCTGGAAATGGTAAAAGAATTAGAATATGAATCAGATGAGTAGTTGCCAGGGGTTGGATTGAGCGAGGCCATTTAATACAGTGGTGCAAAATGTGAATGTGTAGGGTATTAAAATGGGAATTTTGGGGGTATAGGAAATAGTCAATATTGAATGTGGTGGCGATCATATGAGTGCATATTTTGGTCACAGAGTCTCAAACTGTACATCTAAAAGTGTTGGATTTTACTATATGTTTATGATAACTCATATATTCATGTATGTATATATGGGTGTGTTTATGATTATATATGAATAACATACATACACACAACACATCAGAGCAGGTAATATAAGGCAGTTTGTGACAAATTCATATCACCCCATTTTTCCCCTCAGGTGATTTGCTGATTCTGGGAACGAGAGGAGGCTAAGAATTCTTGCTTGATACAGTAGAAAGTTCCCATCTAGATACAGAGCCTCAGTAGACAGTTTTTTAGTCACAGAAACTAGAGTGACAAAATTAAAGACTTAAGAGAAGTTCTGTGAAGATGGTGTTAGAGTAGGAATGCAGGTCTCAACTCTCACAGAAACAACAGAGGGAAAGCAAAAAGCTCTATGAGGGAGCTGCTTTGGGGACCGGGAGAGTGCAGCACAACATCCAGGAGAGAGAGGGATGGAGAGATAAAGTAGCCAAATGAAAACCATGAGTTACTCCTCTCTGTGACTGGGAATGGCACATAAAGCCCACCTTCAAGGTGAATAGCCTCGGTTAAATCCCTTGCTCACAACAGCCAACTGAATGAAGAAAGAAATTCCTCCTCCCTGCTAGGAAGAGTGGTCTGGTGGATGGCAGAGAATGGTTTCTCTTCAATGAGTGTGGCCACCTGAGACTCCTTTAAATCTCAAAAAAGACTCCAGCCAAGATTGAAGTGGCCCCAGGGAGAGGAGGGGGATCTGATCAGGCAGGCTGTCACTCCCAACTGCCCTGGGTGAGAGAGGAACTAGGAGAGAAGGAAGACAGGAGAGAGAGCCAGCAAACTGTTAGAAGCCCAGCCTGGGGAGACCAGATAAGCTTTCAGACTTATAAGTTCCTTGCGACAAGGACGTTATAGACTGAGATGTTTTGATTTTAGGTTTTTTTATCTGTTATTTTATATTATTATCATTTTATTTTATTATTCTTTATTTCAGTCTCTAAAACTGGGTACCTTACCTGTGGAGGGCAGGCTGCAGGGTGATTGATGGATGAGCACTGACAGCCTGAGACATTTCCTAGGGGCCTAAGAGGAAAGCCTGTTTTTCTTGGCTTGTTTTTTGTTTTTTGTTTTTTCTAGTTCTTTGTTCCCTTTTTTTTTTCTTTTGCTCATTTTTTATCCTTAGTTTCTCTATTCCCTTCTCTCTAATTTTCCTTCTGCCATTGCTTTTATGTCATTTCACATTCTCTTGTTTGGTCTTCATTTTTTTCTTCTTCTTCTCCCCTATTTTTCCAGTTTTTTATTTTGTTTTATTTTTTGGATTCATTGTTTTTTATTACCCCTTTTATTTTCTTATTCCTTTCTATTTCTATGATTTTTCATGCTAATAACTTATTTTCTTCTGGCTCTTTTATAGTTCTATTTCTATCTATTTTTAAATTATTATTCTTATTCCTTTTCTCTCTTCTCATTCCTTTTCTATGGTCTTAATATTTTTTCAAATGAAAACAGACAACTACAAGGATATAAAATCAGTGGAACCAAGTGTCAAAGAGGAAACTTAACACAAAACAAAACATAATAAAATCCTAGAATGGGAAGAGAAGTGAACCATCTGAATAAGCCCATCAAGGTAAACAGAAGTCTAGACAGCAACAAAAAAAAATTACAAGCCATACTAAGAAACAGAAAGACATGATCCAGTCTAATGAACAAACTAAAAAACAAGATGAGATACAAAATGAACAACTAATCAAGGATGTCCAATCAAATATCATGAATCAACTTAATGGGGTGAAGGAAGAGCGAGAGGATACTAAGAAGACACTGGCAGAACATATTGAAGAAATTATCCACGTATTTAAAAAAATAATGGATCTGATGGTGATGAATGGCACAATGCAAGAAATAAAAAATATGCTGAAAGTACTTAACAGCAGATTTTAACAGGCAGAGGAAAAATTAGTGACCTTGAAGATGCTACATCTTAAATCAGACAGATAGTAGAACAGATAGAAAAAAGATATAAGTAATTTAGTAGGGGATCTGGGAATTGAACAAGAACAAGATACACACCAGCAGACATATTATCGGCATCCCAGAAGAAGAAGATAAGGGAAAGGGGGCAGAAGGAGTGTCAGAGGAAATAATGGCTGAAATTTTCCCAACTCTTTTAGGGACATGGATATACATGTCCAGGAAGCATGGACCACTCCAAACAGAATAAATGCTAACAGGCTTAACACAAGAAATATACTTATTAAATTGTCAAATGCTCAAAACAAACAGAAAATATTGAAGCAGCAAGAGAAATGAGATCCATCACATACAAGGGAAGCTCCATAAGATTAAGTACTGATTTCCCCTCTGAAACTATGGAGGCAAGAAGGTAGAGGTATGATATAGTTAAAGTGCTAAAAGGATGAAAACTGGCAGCCAATAATCCTGTATTCAGCAAAGCTGGAATTCAAAAATGAGGGAGTGTACAAAATATTCACAGATAAACAAGATATTAAGAGAGTTTGTCAACAAAAAACCTGCCCTTCAGAAATAGTAAAGAAAGCTCTGCAGGTTGAAAGGAAAAAAAAGGAGAGAGAAGGTTGGAGGAGAGTATAGAAAGGGAGATTATTAGCAAGAATTGCTAAAAAGATAAGAAGGGAAATAAAAACAAAATATGACATATATACCTTAAGAAAAAATGGCTAATGTAAGTACTGCCATGACAGTAATAACATTGAAAGTTAATAGATTAAACTCTCCAATCAAAAGACACATATTGGCAAAATGGATAAGGAAATAGGACCAAATTATATACCATCTGCAGAAACTCACTGTAGATCAAAGGATTCAATGAGGTTGCAAGTGAATGGTTGGAAAACGATTTTATTGAGAAAGAATAACCAAAAAAGAGCATGAATAGCTGTATTAATATCAGACAAAATAGACTTTAAATGCAAAACTATTGTGAGACAAAGGACACCATATATTAGTAAAAGGGGTAATCTATCCAGAAGAAAGAACAATCATAAATATTTATGCACCTGACCAGATTGCCCCAAAATACATGAGACAAGCATTGGAAAAAGTAAATAGAGAAATAGATGTCTTTACAATTATAGTAGGGAACTTTAATAAACCATTTTCACCATTGTACAGAACATCTCATCGGAGAATCAATAAAGAAACAGAGAAGTTGAGTAATACATTAGAGGATCTAGACCTAATAGGCATATACGGAACATTACACCCAAATACAGCAGCATATACATTCTTCTTGAGCTCAAATGGCTCATTCTCCAGGACAGACCACATGCTAGGCCACAGAACAACTCTCAACGATTTCAGAAAGATTGAAACTATACAAAATAATTTATCTGACCACAATGGAAAGAAGTTGGAAATTAATAATGGGCAGAGAACCAGAATAAGACCAAAGATGTGAAAGTTAAACAACACACTGTTACACAATCAGTGGGTCAAGGAAGATTTGGAAAAAGATATCAGTAACTACCTTGAGATGAATGAAAATGAGAACACAACATATTAAAACCTACGGGATGTAGCTAAAGCAGTGCTGAGAGGGAAATTGAGCCATAAATGCCTATATTAAAAAACAAGACAGAGCTAAAATAAAAGACCTAACTGTACACTTGGAGAAACAAGAAAAGGCACAACAAATGAATTCCAGAGGAAGCAGAAAGAAGGAAATAACAAAGATTAGAGCAGAGCTAAATGAAATTGCAAATTCAAAATTGCTAGAAAAATTTAACAAAGCCAAAAGCTGATTCTTTGAGAAGATTCATAAAATTGAAAACTCTTAGCTAGATTAACAAAGAAAATAAAAGAGAAGATGCAAATACATAAAATTAAAAACGAAGGAGGGGATATCACCACTGACCCTGCAGAAATAAAGAGTTTTATAAGAGAATACTTTGAAAAACTGTATGCTAAAAAGTAGGATAACTTAGATGAAATTGACAAATTTCTAGTAACACACAGGCAGCCTACATTGACGAAAGAAGAAATTGATGCTCTCAACAGACCAATCACAAGTAATGAAATTGAATTAGTCATCAAAAACCTCACAATTAAGAAGAGCCCAGGAGCAGATGGCTT
>JAQZBX010004251.1:0-61220 GCA_029593785.1 Cabassous unicinctus | reverse complement strand
TTGTGTAATTAGTGTTTCTTTGTATAATTTTGTTATTATTTTTAAAATAATAAATATATAAAATATATAATATATATATAAATAATAAAAAATGTCCTGAGTTTCACAAGTTTGTTATGCTCTTTAAAAAGAAATAAATTCTTCAGTTAAATTATTGGCTCTTTTGTTTCAACACTTTTAACAGAGTAAGGTCAAATTTCATGACCTTCCATAAACTTTATCAAGTAGTTTGCTAAAATGTCTTTTAAATATTCATTTACATAATCTGAAAATGCAGTTTTTATTCCTTGTGCTGTTCAATAAATGTTTAAGAAAGTGTGTGCCTTCATTTTCCAAGTATGTTATTATTTTTATTTAAATGTTAGCAATGTTTAATTGTATTCTTTTTTTAAATATAATTTTTATTTATATTTTTAAAAGGTATTTAGTATTGCATAAATGTTACATGAAAATATAGGGGATTCTCATATGCCCCACTTCCTACACCTTCTGCATTTTCCCACATTAACAACATCTTTCATTAGTGTGGTACATTTATTACCATTGATGAAAAGATTTTAGAACATTGCCACTAAGCAGGGATTATAGTTTACATTGTAGTTTACACTCTCTTCCCCACAATTTTGTAAGTTATGGCAAAATATATAATGACCCATATCTGTCATTGTAATGTCATTCAGGAAAATTCCTAAGTCCCCAGAATGCTCCCATATTTCACGTGTATTTCCCTCTCCCTGCCCTCAGAACCACTAGTGGCCACTGCTTCCACATGAATGATATAATTTGTTAATTGTATTCTTTTGCATTCAAGTGATTTGCAATCATTTAATTTATGTTAAGATTTTCTTTGTAGAATTATATTTGCTCATTTTCTGAAATCATTTTTGAAATATTAAAATAAAGTTCAACCTCTGTTTTAGGAATAACTGTTAACAACTTGTCACTAGTTCATCATTGTTCAATAATTTATTCAAATATTAAAATATGCATTATTTGCCTCAAGATCCTGAATATACAAGAAAAATTTACCTTTTCATGTATAATGTCCATATAAATTGCTCTATTATGATATATTTTTGCTTTGAAATCAATATTGCTTAGAATCTATTTTTACAGCAATTTCTGTCATTTTGTTTGCAATTAGAGATGTCTCTAATAAGTATTTATTTTTTATTAAAAACATTTTAAACTAATCTCTCATGTTGTATATGCATGTGTCTTCTCTGTTTATTAATGCAGTATTTGGTTTTATTTAAAAACTCTAGCAAAATGACAAACATTTTACTCAGAATTGAAATACAAACATTTTATATATATATAAATTTTGTAATTTAAAATGTATTAAAAATTTCAAAGGAGTTATGAAAATCTCTGTGATTGGAATTCTTTTTAAATTTTATTCTGTTACCCTATATATCATCTAATATTTCCCTTTTCTAATCACTTTCAAATATATATTTCATTGCTGGGAATTATGTTCATAATATTTTACCATCATCATCATCCATAATAAAACTTCTATTATTTAAAACAGGAACCCTGTAGAATTTATTGTGCCAATGTATTCATTATGATTAAAGTTTAGTCCATTTATATTTAAGGGAACTACTGATACCACAGGACTTTCTTCTGCCATTTTTACTGTTTGGACTTTGCAAACATTAGTTTTTCATTCCCCTCAATTTGTTCACTACTGTCTGTTTCATATATATTTTTAGTGTTCCAAATTGAGTCCATTTTCATTTCCTTCTGTATATTTAAATGAAAAAATTAAAAACATTTTATTGCTTTATAGTCATTCAAAATATTTTATAAATGATAATAGTTAATATTGGTTTTCTTTGGTTTCATTTATTTATTTCCTTTTCTGTTCATAGATTTCAGGCTAATTTCTGCTTTCTTTGATACCTCGTTTGAACATTTCTCTTTTTGTGTGACTTTATTATTTCTACCAATTTCATGAATTTTTTGCTTTATATTAGCAATTTCAATGGTGAAAGAAGGAAAGCTTTCCCAGTGAGATATGGAAAAAGACAAGGATGCTCATTGTTACCACTGTTATTCAATAATGTGTTAGATGTTCTACCTATAACAATTTGGCAAGAAAAAGAAATAAAGATACCCTAATAGGAAAGGAAGAAATAAAACTTTCACTATTCGCTGATTTTATGATCCTATTCCTAGAAAATCCCCCAAAATCCAAAACAAGCTACTAGAAACTAATCAAAAAGTTTCACAAAATGGTGGGACAAAAGATTAATATGAAAAAGTCAATAATGATTCTATGCACTATTGTGAAGAGGAAGTCAGGAAAGAAAATCCCCTTTCCATAGCCACTAAAAGATTTAACTATTTAGTAATAAACTTAACCAAATTCATAAAGGAGCTATGTTCAGAAAACTACAAAACTTTGTTAATGAAAAGCAAAGAAGACATAAATTAATGGAAGGACATTCTCTGTTCAAGGGCTGGAAGAATAAATATTTTTAAGGTGTCAATTCTACCCAAACTGATTCACAGATTCAACCTAATCCCCATAAAATTTCCAACAGTCTTTTTTGCAAAAATAGAAAGCCAATTATAAAATTTATTTGGAATCGCCAGGGGTCCTGAATAGGCAAAATGTCTTTAAAAAAAAAAAAAAAAAGCAATGTTTGAGGACTGTCACTTCCTGACTTTAAAGCATATTATTTAGCTACAGTGGTTAAAAACATTATGGTGTTGTCATAAAGATAGACTTACTGACCAATGGACCTGAATAAAGAACTCAGAAATAGATTCTTGTATCTACAGGGAAGTGACTTTTGACAAAGCTATCAAACATACCCAGCTGGGTCAGAAGAGAATATTCAACAAATGGTGCTGTGTGAGCTAAATGTCATGACTACCAGAAACAAGAAGGACCACTACTTCACAACTTATACAAAAATTAAATCAAAGACTTAAATATAGAACCTAGAACCATAAAATTGGAAGAATATGCAGGGAAACATCTTTAAGATCTTGTGGTATGTGGTGGTTTCTTGAACCTTACACTCAAAGCACAAGCAATAAAAGAAAAAATTTAAAAAATGGGGTTTCTTCAAAATTAAACAATTCTGTACTTCAAATGACTTTCTTAAGAAGGGGGAAAGGCAGCCTACTTGTTGAGAGAAAATTTTTGGAAGCAACATATCTGATAAGGGTTTGAGTCCATGTTACATAAAGATATTATACAACTCAATGATAAAAAGATGAGCAATCCAATTAAAAAATCGGAAAAAGACTTGAATAGAATTTTGTCCAAAGAGATATATAAATGGCACAAATGCACATGAAAGGGTGATCAACATTACTAGCTATTAGTTAAATGAAGTTCAATACTACAATAAGATATTATTTCATGCTTTACAGAATGGCCATTATTACAAAGGTAGAAAACTACAAATTCTAGAGTGACTGTGGAGAAATGGGAATATTTAGTCACCATTTGTAGAATAGTAAAATTGTTCCACCTTTGTGGAGGACAGTTAGGTGGTTCCTCAAAAAACTAAATATTGAACTGCCATATGATCTGGTAATCCCACTACTAGGAATATATACAGAAGAACTGAATGCAAAGATGTGAACAGACTTTTGCACATTGATGTTCATAGCAGCATTATGCATAATTGCCAAAAGATGGAAACAATCCATCAATCGATGAATGGATTTAAAAATGTAGCATACGTTTATGATGCTATACTATTAATTTTTAAGACAAAATGAACTTTGGATGCATATGACAACATAGACAAACCTTGAAATCATTATGTTTAGTGAAATAAGCCAGACACAAAAGGACAAATATTGTATAGTCTCAATAATATGAACTAAATACAATGAGTAAACTCATGGATTTTAACTTTTGAATATAGGTTACTGGGAAATAGAATGTGGGTGGAGAAGGGGAAGCTGATGCTGAATGTATGCAGAATGTTTAATAAAGGAGATTATGAATATGGGAAGATGGTTAGAATTGATGGTGGCACATTACAATGAGTATAGTGAACACTGCTGATTTATGAATGTGATTGTGGCTGACGGGGTAGTCTAGGGTGGTTAATGTCAGTTGAAAGAAAAATAGAGGATAAATTAGGACTGTATATAGTGATTTCAATGATGGATGATGATTGTGGTTAATGGTACAAACACAAATGTTCCTCTATTACATGGTGTTAAGAATATGGATATACATGGGGAAATATAACTAATTATTGTAATATTTTTGCAGCAATGGCAAATAAGGTACTATATCAATGCAAAGGGTTAATAATGGGGGGTATGAGGGGATATAGGACTTTTCCTTTTGGAGTAATCAGATTGTTCTGAAGAGGATTGAGCTAATCACAGATCAACGCTGAGATGAAACCGATAGCCACTGAATGTACACTTTGAATGGATTGTACAAGTCAGGGAGCTGTATAACACAGTGAATCATGTGGTGAATGATGGTCTTTGGTTAACAGTATAAATATGAGGACATTCTCTATGAAATATAATAAATATACAATACTAACACATAGTACTAATAGAATGGTTTGTGGGGAAAATACACGAAATATAAATTATGGCCTATAAATAGAAGTATTGTTATGATGATATTCTTTCATCATTTGTATCAAGTGTCACAATAATGTAAAGTGTTGATGATCAGGCAATGCATGGGCATCCTGAATGGTATGCATGATTGCATGGCCACATCCTAAAGGAAGGATAATGCCCTGTAGTAAATACCATATCTAAGATTGAGGATAAAATGAGATAGAGCTTCCTTAAGATAGAATAACATAAATCATGAGCGGTTGAAAAGACATTGACAGGAATTTTTTACCTGGGAGAATAAAACTCAGTACCCCTTATAGAAAGACAACACATTCAAGACTCCCTAAAATATATCAATTACAAATAAAGTATATTATATGAAAATTAGCAAACATAAGACAAAGCAGAAAAATGTGGAGCATATTAATGAAAAGAAAAGTTAATAGAAAGTGATTTCAAGATGAACCTAAAATTTGAATTAGCAGCCAAGTACCTTAAAATAATTTTAAACATGTTTACTGGATTAAGGAATACATGATCCTAACAAGGAAATATATATGTGAAATCACCGGAGAAAAAAAGCAGGTTAAAATAAAATAAATTAAGTAGAAATTCTAGGAAGGAAAAGGTAAAAAATGATAACAAAAATTTTGCCAGAAGGACTCAAGAGCAAATTGGCAGCTATTGAAGTATCAGTTTTTCTGAGTATAGCAGGGAGCCATGTAAAATTACAGCTTCCCACCAAACTGAGAAGAATATGTCAGGCCAAAGGAAGACTCAGACAAGCCCAGATAGGCAATCAAAGGAGTGTTTATTTGGGCTTATATGGGGAAGATCTTCACACAGTGGTACACCCAAGACTCTTCATCAACTTTGTCATCACCCATGGCAGTGGCAAGAGAGTGTGTTGTTTCCAAGACTTCAGTCCATTTGCCAAAAAACAAGAGGGTTTTTAAAATATTACATTTCTTCCTGTGGACAAGGGAGCTATGTTAAGAATGCAATGTTCAGGAATAATAATAAAGGAACAGAAATTCACAATGTTTCTCAGCAGGGCAGCAGTTATATTTTAGTAGTAACTACATGAAACTAGCATTTACAATGATTGCCAGCAGAGCTGAAATTACATCTTTACATTAACTATGTAAAACTAGCATGTACAGTGATTGTCAGTAGGCAATCAAATGAAGTTACTTTACATCTGTACAATAATTATGTAAGGGATCTATTAATATGAAGGGTGTCAAGCAGTTCACAGAATGGATTATTCTTAGTGTTTCTATGACAGAAGTCCAAGCATACAAGATTTACTTGTATCAGTCATGAGCTCACAAACAGTTATTTCTCAAGGCTTACTGTATAAGTTTTAAGAAATGAAATACTGCTGAGACTAGAAGGTGAAATAATAAGAAGGGTTGTGGGGAAAATGCAAGGCCATATAAGTTGCATCAGTACACCTGAAACCAGATGAATAAGTGTTTTTCAAACTGAGGAGATAAGAGAAAAGCAGCAACAGCAACACTGTTCAAATAAACAAGAACAAGTCCTTTATGGTTCAAAAACATTGAATAAAAAGTGGTTGATATATTATAAATTTTGGAGAAAATATCAATTTAGAGATCTAGGAAATTCTGAACTCCCGAACAAGTTAAATCCAATAATCAACATCCATACGCTACTCACCTCTCCCACAAAGAATCACATCAGAATGAAGCTAAAGAATGTATATATAGAAAGTAACACTTCAAATTAGAATGGGGCAGGGACAAAAGAGAACTTGACTGGTTTGAGGAGAGATGCTTGAAAGTTTGAGGTAGTGGGGAGCAGGGAATATATCAACTAAAACTGTTGTAGCAGTTTGATATAGTTATGAATTCCAAAAATAGATATTGGATTCGATTATGCTTATAAACTGGTCTGTTAATCTGGGCATGGTTCAGTTATGATTAGGGTGTTGATTGGGCCATGTCAGTAGGGTGTTGAGCACCACCCCTTGGTGGGTGGGGTCTCAAAGATAAAAAGACTTGGCAAAGGACAGAGTTGGAGTAGTTTTGATATAGATGTTCTGATGAGGAAGGAGAGAAGGCCCCGGGAAAACAGACCAGTCGTTCACCTGACCATTCATTCACAGCTGGACTTCTGGAGAGAGGCAAAGCCTAGAGAGCCTCAAAGTCTACAGCTGACCTTGTGGAGGAAACAGAGGAGTTAAGCACAGAGAGAGTTGGAGCCTTGGGAAGAGAGGAACCCTAGAAGCCTGAACCCTGGCAAATGTCAGCAGCTGTCTTGCTCCAACACGTGGCAACAGAATTTGGTGAAGGAAGAAACTTATGCCTTATGGCCTGGTTAATGTAAGCTTCTAAACCAAATAAATACTGTTTATAAACACCAACAGATTTCTGGTCTTTTGCATTAGCAGCCCTTTGGCTGACTAACACAACTGGCTTCCCATAAGAAGCAGTGAGATTACAAGAAGAGAACAACAAAATGTGAGAAGGCAAAAAGAAAAATAATTGTATATCTTGTGAAAAAAATGTGAAGTTCATATGTGATATGGAGAAAATGAATGAAAGCTCAAAACATATCTTTCCAAAATCCCTGCAGAAGAAAAACTAAAGGAGTTCTACAGCATGAAGAAAATAATATTAGAGGAAAAAGTGAATCTACAAAGACATATTAAGAGTGCAAACCATGGGAAATATGTGAATTTTCTGTAAAAGACAACTGTGTACAATAAAAATACTAGCATTGTACTTGCAGGTTTGTAATATGAAGGAACTATAGCTAGCATGACATGGAGCAAATGATATTAGAAAGGAATAGAGTTATTGTATTTTATATGAAGATGTGAGATTATATTTTTCCTTTCATTGTTAGAGAAGTTGAAGGTTTACAGAAAAGAAAAAAAAAAACATGCAGAATGTAAAGCCTTCCCACATTCTTCCTTACAAACATAGCTTTCCTATTATTAAGACTGTGTCAGTGTGGTGTATTGTTGAAATAATGTTATTATAAACATAATGATAACTGCCATCCATAATTTACTTTAGGTTTTACTATTTGTGTTGTAAAGTTCTGTGCTTTTTTTTTAAATATATACAGAATATATTTAGGTTGTAAGTTGAAATTTCCCATTTTATACACTTATAAGTACAAGATTCGTGGTTTTACTAATATATACACTGTTTGTTAATATCACCAACATACATTACCAAATTTTCTGTCAATCCAAACAGAAACTCTATCAGATAAGCCTCACCCTGCAAAAACCACCTTTATGATCATAGTATACCTCCTGCCAGGAAAGTAATTTCTCCCATGCTGCAGCTTTATTTTAATTCCACAATAAAGTACTTTAATAAACAAAATATTTAAATTTTGGTGAAGTCCTATGTATCTATTTTTTTCTCTTTTGTTTTTGTACTTTTGGTGTAAGTAATAAAGAACCATTATCTCACACAAGATCCTGAACAAATTTCTTTATGTTTCTTTCTACATGTTTGTCTTAATTCCTTGCTGCTAAAGCAAATACCATAAATGGGCTGGTTTAAACAATGGGAATTTATTTGGCTAATGGACTGTGAGGGTGGCAGAAGTCCATAATTGAGAAGTGAGCAAGCAATTCATTCTCTCCCAAGACTGTGGTGTTCTAAGTCGGGCTGCCAGTGATCCTTCAGTTTCAGATTTTCTGTCACTTGCTAATGCATGTGGCAGTGTCATTCTCTTTCAAATTCATATCTCTTTCACTTCCAGCTTCTTCTCTGGCTTCCTTTATCTGTCTGAATTTCATTCTGAGTATAAAATATACCAGTAATTGAATTAAAGCCAAACTTACTCAGTTGGCCACACATCAACTAAAATGTCTTTTAAAGGTCCAATTTAAAATGACTTCACACCAACAGTAATGGATTAAGGTTAAGAACATATTAACTGCGTTGAACATTTCAATTCCCAACAGATATCATATTTTGGCCATTGTATTTAGGTAGTTGATCCAATATCAGTTTTGTATAGGGTGAGATTAAGGACAATATTCATTCTTTTGTACATAGCTATCTGATTTTCCTATCAACTTTTGTTGAAGAGTCTATTCTTTCTCTCTGTGTACTTGGCACCCTTTTCAAAAATCAATTGGTCATAAATATGAGGGTTCATTTCTCAACTCCCAATTCAATTCTATTGGTCTTTGTGTCTGCCTCATGCAAGTATCATGATGGTTTTGATACTGTGGTTTTGTTATAAATTTGAAACTGGGATTATTAATCCATCAACCTTCTTCATGTTCAAGATTTTTTTTTTTTTTTTTTTTGCTATTTGGTTCTTTAATATTCTATACAAATTTGTTGACGGGCTTTTCCATTTCTGAAAAGATGGCTGCTGGAAATTTGATTGGAATGTATGAATCTGTAAATTGCTTTTGGATTGAATTGAACAAGTTAATAAAATTTAATCTTTCAATTCATGATCACCAAATGTCCATTTATTTATGTTTTTAAACACTTTCACATTTTGTAGTTTTTTGTTTACACCCTTTGCTAAATTTAATCCTAGATATTTGATTTTTTTCTGCTGTTTTTGTAAATTGATTTCTTCTTAAAGTTGTTCATTATGCATATATAAAAACATCATTAGTATTACTTGTTGAACTTGTGCTCTGTCACTTTGCTGAATTAGTTGAATAGCTCTTCATTTTTTTGTGGATTTTTTTCAAAATTTTAATATACATCAGTTCATTCTATCTGCAAATAGTGAAAGTCTTCCTTCTTCTTTTCCAATTTAGATGCTTTTTTATTTGTTCACTTGCCTAATAAGTCTGGATAGAACTTCCACACAATTTTGCATAGCATTCATGACAGTGGACATCTAACTCTTGTCTCTGGTCATGGAGAAAGATTTGTTTATCACCATTGAATATGGTGTTAGCTGTGGGATTTTCATTTATGACCTTTATCATATTGAGTTAATTTCATACTATTGCTAGTTCCCTGATTGTTCTTTTTAGTAGTAAGTATTTCTGTTTTACCAAATAACTTTTCTTTATCAATTGAGATGATTATGAGATTTTCATTTTAACTTTGTTGTATTAATGTGGTTTATTTTATTAGTACATTTTATGTTTCTTAGGCAACAACCATTACCTACTTGTGATAAGCCCACTTGACCATAATAGTGCTGGTGGATTACGTTCCTAGTATTTTGTTGACTAATTTTGCATTTCGTCAAATAATGGCTATTGGTCCATAAATATATTTTGATATCTCTATCTGGCTTTGGTATTAGAGTGATGTTCACCTCATATAATGAATTAGGAAGTGTCCACTATGATTAAATTTTTTTGGAGTAATTTGAATTTTGCAATATTTGATATAATTTAACTGTTAACCCATATAGTCCTGTTATTTTCTTAATTGGAAGTTTTTTAATTACTAGTTTGATGTCTTTAGTTGTTATTTCTCTGTTGAGATTTCTATTTCTTCTTCAGTTACCACACAAAATTCATGGGTTTCTTATACTTTATATATTTCATCTAGGTTATCTCATTTTAGAAGGTTCAATTATTTATAGTATCCTCTTATAATAATTTTTATTTTTGTGGGTTTGATATTAATGTCACTAGTCTCATTCCTGATTGTAGTTTTAGTGTTCTTTCTCATTTTCTCTTTGTCAGTCTGCCTAAAATTTTATTTTATTGATATTTACAAAGAAGAAATTTTGGTTTTGTTGAGGCTTTCTGTTGAGTTTTATTCTGCATTTCACTTATTCCTACTAGAATCTTTGTTATTTCCTTCCTATTGCTCACTTTCAATCTATTTTGTTTTTCTATTTCTAGTACCTCAAGTTGAGAGCTTAGGTCTATTTGAGATCTTTCTCCTTTTTGTTGTAAGAATTCTGAGCTATACATCCTCTCTCACAAATTTACTTCATCATACATGTTTTGGTGTTTTATTTTTCTTCACTTATCTAAAAATTTTTCCTAATTGTCTTTGTAATTTCTTCTCTGATACACTGGGTGTTGAGTGTATTTTTTTTAAATTTTCACATATTACTGAAATTTCCATTTATCCCTCAGTTATTGATTTCTCACATCATTCCAGTCTTGTCAGAGAAGATTTACTATATGATTTCCATCTTCTTAAATTTATAAATACTTGTTTTGGAAGTCAGCATAGTCCAGGCAGGACAGGTTCTTTAAATCAGAAACCAACGATGAATGGAAGGAGTGGAGGAAGTCAAAATCAAGAGAAAAGTGGAAGCAGCAGTATTGAAATTCCCATTGCTGTGCTTACACCTTCACCACCCACTATTGGGCCAGTTGCTGATAGTCAGTCCAACTCTACCTCCACCACCTCTACCAGATAACATCCCCATATTTGATGATTTCTCACCTCCACCACCATCACCTCCAGTGGATTATGAAGACAAGAAGTCTGCAGTAGTTCAGTATAATCATCCTTATGCAGATGGGGAACCTGCCTGGGCCCCTAAGAATTATATTGAGATAGTTGTTGCAGTATATGATTATACAAAAGACAAGGATGATGAGCTATCATTTATGGAGGGTGCAATCATAGATGTGATAAAGAGGAATGATGACAGCTGGTGTAAAGGAGTCTGCAATCAAGTCTGCTCCCCAGGAACTACATTGAATAAATTGTGCACTACACTGATTAAACTTTTTTTGCTTTTAAAGTAGATTATTGTTACTCAGTCATACTGTGGGGCTATTATGGCTAACAGAATTGTCTTAACATGTTTTTGAAATGTGCCCATATTTTCAGGACATGCTGATTTATCAGTATCTTTGAATGTCTATACATGAACACAAATCTTTGAGGCAGTTTGTGTATTGCTAAACAGCAATTTATATATGAGGCTGTCCAGAAGTGATTACGCTTATGTATTTGTGGTCTTATTATTAACTAAATGACCAGCTTAAATTTTCTGGGAAAGTGGGGTATATAAATATTTAACAAATTGTTATTCAGACTGTCCCATTACATCTTTCAGTGTAACTTGGTTACTAACACTCTAAGACTAATATTACTATCAGAAAATTTAAATGCTGGTGCTGGTCAGATATTTTTTTAGATTCTTTCATTCTTGAACTATACTATTTATTTAAAGCATATGATTTTATGTATATACTTTAAAGTTCGAATATGCTTCCAATGTGTGTAATATTTTACCTAGAGTACATATACTTGTCTTTCTAAACCAATTGAAAGTCTGAGATTTCCGTGTGAAACAGAACAACACAAACAAAAAAAGGCTGACCTGTATTGTTGAAATTTATATCTTAAGTTATTTAATAAATGAATTTGAATTAACAGTATTTTCCATTTTTACATACATAAGTGAACTGAAGGTCTTTGTCCTTTCCTTCACTGGTTTGATTTTAAAAAAAATAAAAGATACTGATTTATTGCAGAAAAATAAATGGATTGTCAAGAACTTAGATTTCAAAAAACAAGCAAATGAGCAACTATTTATTTATTAAATTACACCATATTGCTAAGTATTTAAGAACAAAATTTCCCTGATTTTTACATTGAGAAGTTGCTTGGACTCCTAGAGGTACAACTCATGAAAATCATGGTTTCTGGATCTCCAGTTGTACCTTCAGTGTTTTCTTGTCTATAAATTTAGTCTACTCACAGTCTTTAGTAATTAGTCACATCTACTACTTAAGTTGTATATAAAGAATAATTTAATACTCCTCCTTAAGAATTCCTAATTGATGCTGGCCCTATGGGAGTTTCTGTTCCTAATAAACTCTGACTTATATATCTATTTTGTCTCCAGTTTTGGGTGTTGGTTATCGCTGTAACCTTATTTCACTAATGAAAAGAATTTAGGAAATGTTCCTCAATTTCATATTTTTAGCTTTTTTCTTTTGAGGATATGAATGGTATATTAGTCAGACTGGATGCTCATGCAAAGTACCAGAAAACTGTTGACTTTTAGGAAGGGTATTTATTTGGGGTAGAAGCTTACAGCTACAATGCCCTTAAGAATCCAACTGAAGATACCATAAGAGGTACTTTCTCTGCGAATATTTTCACTGACCTGATTTTGTGATAATCAGGGTAGGCTAAACATTCATTATATTAAAAAACATTCATGTGTCCGCAGACCTAGTTTTCTCCATAGGTCTGGTTTTTAGAATGCTGGTGAAAAACTAAGCCTGATTTATTATATGACCATCCTGTATGGGAAAAGATTAACTCTAGGTATCTTTGGTCTATCTTAAGACATATAGCAGGGGTATGAATGTGGCTCAAATGGTTGGGCATCTGTCTCCCATATGGAGGGACCTGGGTTCAATCCCCAGAACCTCCCAGTAAAAATTAAAAAAAGAAAAATATAGAAAGGTCGTGGGCCACCAGGCCCTGTGCACAGGTGTGCCGTCAGGTCTCGCAAGCGGGCGAGCCCCCCAGGCCCCACTCATGGGTGCACCATTAGGCCCCACAAGCAGGTGCACCGCCAGGTCCCATGCAGGTTTCACCACTAGGTCCGTGTGTGGGTGCACAGTCAGGTCCCATGAGCGGGAGGGCCATGAGGTCCCAAGAGCAAGTGAGCTGCCACGTCCCATGGATGGGTGCGCCACCAGGCCACATAAACAGGTGTGCTGTCAGGCCCTGTGAGCCACACAGCAAGATGATGTCATAACAGGAGAGTGATACAAGGGAGAGCCAAAACAAGATCCGCTGAAAAACCAGGAACTAAAATGGCACAGGCGGTAGGACACATATCTTCCACATCGGAGATTCTGAGGATCAAATCCCAGTGAATACAGGAGGAGAAGGATGAGAAGAGAGGACTGGAAATGAACACAGAGAGTTGCCCAGTGAATGGACACAAAAACAGCAAAAATGGGGGTGGGGAGGGTAAAAATGGATAAAAGTAAATAAATAAATAAACCCTTAAAAAAAGGTATAGGGGGGTAAGATACAGACTATAGTTAGTAGTAATACTTTGATGATGCTCTTTCATGATTTGTTAACAAATGTTTCACAACAGTGTAAAGTATTTGTGGTGGGGTGATGTATGGGAAACCGGTATGATGTTATGCATGTTTGTTTTGTAAGTTCACAGTGTTTGCTGAACACTTATAATTTATGTATGTTCAAGCATGAATGATATACTTCAATACATTTAAAAAAACAAAACAAAACAAAGAGGTACTTTCTCAACCAAAGTTTGTTGCCACATGTTGAAACAAGAAAGCAGGTGATGTTTATGAAGGTACAGCTTTCCTCTTTGCTCTTAAGGCTTCTTAAGTGGCCCCAGCTTCTGTGTATCTCAGCTGTTGGCTGGCATAAGGTTCAGCTGCAAACCATCAGGCCAATGGCTAAACTCTCTTCCCTGGGGCTACAGGATCAAAGCTGACAAAGTTCTTTCTTCTTGCACCTATGGAGCTCTCTCTATTTCTGTGTGTCTGTTTCTGTGTGAGTGTCCATTTATATAGCCCACCAAGGGAGTGGGGACTCAGCTCTGCACACTCTAATGATGTGGTCAAATCAAAACCCTAATCTTGATTCAATATAATAAATATAAAGCTTTTGAATTTAAGTCAATCAAAGGGTATCATGGCCAAAGTAATAGACCAGTTTAAAAACATAAATTATATCTGTCTTTAGAATTGATAAATAATATCAAAGGGCCACAAATGGTTACTTACAAACTTTTTTTGCTTCCATTGATGATATGTATGTGAATCTAGTTTTGAAATCTTTATTTGGTTCCCTTGATCTAGGTATTTATCTTTTCACCATTGCTGCATTCTTTTGATTACAGCTAGATGACAAGTAATGAAATTAGAATATATGAGTCATTTAATTTTATTCTTTTTCAATTTTTTTCTGCCTATCTTAGCACTTAGGCTTTTCATCTAGATTGTCGAAGCACCTTCTTTGTTTCTGCCAAAATGCTTCCTAAACTTTAATTAAGGTTGCCTTGAAACTATACACCTATTTTGAATTGCATTTAATTAATAAATATATTTCTCCCTGTTGCAGTTCATAGCAACATCTTGTGTGTATATGTGCAAATATACATATATATTTTTTCATGTTAAATCAGATTGCATAGCCAATATTACATATTGAGGGTATAACTTGTGGGAATAGAGTTCAATATCTATATAATTTTCAAAAATTTTTTGAAATTTTCTTATTAACAAAGAAACTAGTAAAAAAAATAGAACTATAATACTAGTAAATGGAAGTCTAATGCTCTAATTTTCTATCATATAGACTATTTTGGTTATCTATGTACTGTACCACCTCTACTGTTAATACTTTCTATCCATAGTTTTAATATTCATATTTTATCTACTCTTTGAAATTTTCATTTATCTTAAACTATCTCTCATATCTCTTAGAAATGTATCACTTGACAATTTAAAAAACACCATAGTAATTTTTATTTAACTGTTATGAACTCTGTCATAGCTTATGCTTTCACATTATTTCATTATATATATGTTTATGGGAATTTTGAGAGAATTGAACAGATTGTATATCCAAGAAGAGGAAACTGGATCTCAGGATTTTAAGTAATTAACCAAATGGCACATAGCTAATAAATGTAGAGTTAGAACTATATACTGTATGATTAGATTTCTTTTCCAACCCTATAGCAGTTGATTTTCCACTGAGATTTCTTTCTTTTCTTTTTTTAACCAAAGGCAAAAGTGCACTCCCATAATAATTGTTATCATCTAGTTGAACATTGTTAGAACAAAATTCACTTGCATAATATGGGGAAAAAATTCATCTTGTGGCTCCCTGTCACAGAGGAGAGTGTCTTTTCTCCTTGAGACATGCCTGTGGACTACAAATAAACATGCAAATATGAAAATAAGAAAAGATGAATTTGAATATTCACAATCATCTTTATTTCAATTACCTAGAGTCCACTTTCTCCTGCATAACTCTAATAGGAACATTTTTTACTTCTTTGTTTAGTAAACTATAAATAAATGGATGTAACATGGGTATCACCATAGTATAAAACACAGCAGCCATTTGATTCTTTCCCAAGGACTTAGAACATCTCTCGTTTTAAGTAAGCAAAAATTGTACTGCCATAAATAATGTTGACTCCCAGGATGTGAAATGCACAAGTAGAGAAGGCTGTGCACTTCCCTGAAGTGGAATTAATTTTCAGAATATTAGACAGAATGGGCCCATAAGAAACAGAGGTTGTGATAAGAGACACTATTATGTTTAAATCAGCATGAATGGATATCATGATTTCAGTGCCACGAATTTCAGTGCAAGAAAGGGTTAAAATTGGGGTCAAATTACAGAAAAAGTGATAGATTACATTGGAGTTGCAAAAATGCAAACTGTTCATGCAAAAAGCCTTGAATAATGAATCATTAAAACTATTCACATATGACCCAGCCTCGTGACATAATAACTGGTTAATGAAGAGGTTTGCAGATAGCTGCCTAGAGGTCATAGGCTATGAGATAGGGAAAGGGGGAACAGAAGGATGTAGAAAAGTATTTGTCCATTATGCCAATCTCTCCTTTTAGACTGGAGATTTTACTCCGTTATCTTTAAAGCTACTACGGATAATATCGCACTTTCTTCTATCATTTTGTTTTTAGCCTTTCTGACTCTTATGCCGTTTTGCTCCCTCAATTCTTTCATTAATGCTTACCTTTATATTAACTTCATTTTTGTGTTATACCATATTGAGTCTTATTTCTCTGAGATACATTTTTCATATATTTCCTTGTGGTTATCATGAAATTAATATTTAACATCCTAAATACATAATAATCATTTTGTTTGGATACCAATTTTGCTCCAATGGTATGCATTTTGTCTACATATTGGACTGGAAGCTGAAAGTTTTTTTTTTTTTTAAAGAGGACTCTTTAATATGTATTGCATTGTATTCCTATTGAAAAAGCATGACCCAAGTATATGCTGTCTGCTACAGATTCGCTTTAAATTTAAAAATGCAGTTATGTTGAAAATAAGAAGATGGAAAAAATATATCCTATGCAAGTAGGAACCAAAAGAGAGCTGGGGTATCTCTACTCACAGAAAAAAATACACTTTAAGTCAAAAACATTCACAAGGGACAAAAATGGACATTATGTACTAATGCAGGAAACAATTCAACTGGAAGATGTAACAGTTATAAATACATATGTGTACCTGACAGCAGAGATCCAAAATATATAAAGTAAATATTGACAAATGTGAAGGGAGAAATTGAATAGTCTACATTAATGGTAGGAGACTTAATATACCATTCCCAATAGTGGATAATCTATTCTGAAATTTACATGGAAGGAAAAGATTTAAATGATACTCTAAACCAACTAGACCTATCACACTTTTATAGATGCCCTCCCCACGAAAAGCAGAACACACCTTCTTCAAAAGTGTACCTGGATCATTCTCCAGGATAGACCATAAGTTGGGTCACAAATGAAGATTCAATAAATGAAAAAATATTGATATCATTCAATGTATATTCTCCAACAACTACAGAATGGAGTTAGAAAACAATAAAAGAGGAGGAAATGGAAAATTCACAAATATGTGGAAATTAAACAACACACTCTTATAACAACCAATGGATTAAAGAGGAAATCAGAAGCAAAATTACTAAATATTCTGAGGCAAATGAAAATGCAAATATAGCATACCAAATCTCATGGGATGTAGTGAAGGCAGTGCTTAGAAGGACATTTATAGCTCTAGATGCTTACATTGAAAAACAAGAAATATCTCAAATCAGAGATCTAACTCAAAACTGGGAGAACTAGAAAGAGTAAAGCAAATGAAATTCAGAGTGACAAGAAGGAAGGAAATTAAAAAGATTAAAGCAGAGATAAATGAAATGGAATAGAAAATAGAGAAAGTCAACAAAACTTAATGGTATTTCTTCAAAATGCAGAATATTATGGGTATATTCCTGCTTTTATTGGAATAAGGAGAACACTTTTCCACATGCAAATCATAGGGATTTTGAATCAGTATTGAGGTCATGTAATTTTTTCCAAATAGTATACTTTAAAATATTTAAATTTGTAATTTATTTCAAGCTCAAGTTTCAAATACTCTTATGGTTCCTATCAGTAGGAGAAAAAGCCAGAAAAAAATGAGATAAGGAGTCCCATTCCCACATTTTTCTGGGAAAGACAAGTTGAGGATTACTCAGAAAAATTTCTAATATAAGAAAAAATATTTTCATAGAATTAGTGAAAAAACGGAAAAAAGCAGAGAAAAGAGAAATGCTCAAATGAGATCTAAGACAGGGCAAATTTTAGTTTGATGTCTATCTATTGGAAATAAATAAAATAAGACAAAACAAATGAGAACCCACAAACCACCTATTCTAATTCACTAGATATTGTGAGTGAATAAAATAGTATAAAATATTTAAAATTTTTTCATTTAATTAAATGTATGACTTCACTGGGAAACTACCATTGTTTTTCTTTTATATTTTAAAAATGCCATGAAGGGAGCATGTTACATAAATATAATTGAATGGAGGTTGGGACAAAAGTGTTTATGTAGATGTGATAAAAAGAATTGAAAGAAATAAAATACAAAGTTGATGAATATGATGTAATCAATCTATTATTCTTTTTATGAGATATGTACTTATGAGAAAAATATCAGTCATGGTACAATATCTTGCAATCAGATCAATGATGTACCTGCATCCACAATGGTGAGAGAAAATTTAAATAGAATTTGTAGTCTGAAATTATGTGTTCATGGCTCAGCAGTATGATTAAAACACCTGTGTGTGATTTAGCCATTCTGTCTAAAATTTACCCTTCTTTTAAAGAGCAATGTATCTGAATAACTATTTAGACAGAACGATAGAAGTCAGACGATCTAATTAAATATATAAAAGAATAACTCTAAAAATTTTCTTTGAAATATTTCAATTTTTTCTTATAATATAAGCCCCATATGACTGAACATTTATCAACAAATAAATTTATTTTTTAAACTAATATTGGATATCAAATATCTTCAGGTTTTGTACCCATTCAGACAGCTCTATCCACATATCTCTCCAGCGAGCCGAGACCAACCAAAACCATTGGCACACACCATGAAACTATATACAAATGCAACTCTGGCCATTTCTACTTCCAACCAGGTACTCTGCTCAAGGTTCTGCCTACTGGGAAGATATTTCTTAACCTCTATCCTCCGGGATGTCCCAGAAAGGCAGTGTAGTGCTATAGCTGTCCACTTTTGGGTGGAGACTACATATCATCCAAACCCTCTGTAAAGAAGGCTCAAGTTTACAGCCTTGTAAAGGAACTCCCCAATAAGCCATAGCTGTGCAAGGGGAGAGAGAAGGTAATGTAGAAGTAGTAGGGGGCACAGGTATTTGACCACTACTTCATGCAACTTATTTGTGCCTCAGGGCTTGCTAGAGCCTGGTCTCCTATAAACGACTTCCATTTGATGATGGAGTGCTGCAGTACACTCCCAATGTAATGGCTTTTCCCATCAAACACCCTTTTGCTTGACAGCAGCTCACATCTCATTGTAATTAGGTGACCTATGGTTAATTAAGTATCCAGTCTCTCCTAAAGCCCAGTAGCTACTCAAGTGCTGTTTCTCGGGGGAGGTGGGGGGAACATTGTTATCTGCAGAGGAGATTGGAAATATTGCACCAAAATCTTATGTGTCTGTGTTTCTCATATAGAGGCCTGACAAAGGCCTCAAACAAAATGGACATTTGCTACTCATACTTAAAGCACCATTGGATAAGCTGGATCATTTTATGTTCTAAGTGGCAGAACTGCATGCATGGCTGTTTGGGCCTGTGGCAGCACCTGCTCAAGTTCAGTTGTCTCTCAAAACCAGAAGCCTTTTGGGTTACTCAGTAAATATGGCAGAATAGCAAACTCAAATGAGAATTATGTTGCCTCCAAATCCTCAGAGGCCAATTATGCATTCTGTTCTTTTTTTGATTGTATGAATGGCCAGATACAACAGCTTATTTTCTACCTTAAAAGGGATATGTAGACATTGTCGTCTCCACTGGATGCTTAGACATTACAGTGAGATGAAAAACCTGGAATTATTTTTGGAGGTATTACCCATACTCAAACATGCAATTGTCTTCACAGTAGTTGCTACTCTTGCCCACTGGGTCCAAGCAGCATAATGTCATTAATGTAATAGAACAGTGTGATGTCTTGTAGAAGGTTAATTCAATCAAAGAATATGCAGATGAGATTAAGTCATAGTGATGAATATTTGCTATACTCCTGAGAAAGAACAGTGAAGGAGTTTTGATGAGCTTTTGAGGGGAAAGCAAACTAACAAAATTTTTAAAAAATGATTTTCAAATCAATAGCTACATACTGAGTAGGTGGGGTGTGTTAAATTGTGAAAGCAGTGATACCATATCTGAAACAGGAGCTGTAATTAGAGTAATTTCCTGGCTTACTTTATGATAATACACTGTCATCCTCAAAGATCTCTGTTTTCTGCACAAGCTCATAAGGAGTGTTAAGAGGAATGTGATGGACTCACCACACCTGTATCCTTCAAGCTCTTGATGGTGGCTCTAATCTTCACCACATATGTGCAAATCTATTTCTGAACTCTATTCAGTTCCATTGATCAAGGTATATCTCTATATCTCTTGGCAACAATACCACACTCTGTTGAAAATTTTAGTCTTTTGATAGATCCTAAAATCAGATTATGTCAGTCTTCCTACTTTATTCTACATTTTCTCAGTAGTTTTAATTATCTTAGTTCTTTGCTTATTCATATAAATCCTAAAATCAGCTTTTCCATTTCTGCAAAAAAATAAAATACAATCTTTATTAAATTTTATTGGGTTGCCTTGAATCTATAGATAAAATTGGGGCTATGTTAATTGATAGAACATTTGATCCCAAATTTCTTCCTGCCAATATCATATTTCTTTATTAATTTTATTCAGTTTCCATGACCAGTTTTAATGATCCACTAAGATAGATAGTCTCGGTGTGGGACCCAGGGATTCATGTAATTTTCATAATTATGATAAGAGTTTCTTTTGTATATAGGAAAGTGTAAGCCTACAGATTAGTATATGGTATGCACATGATGAGGAAAAACCATATAAAACTCAAACTCTGTGACTTTTAACTCTACCAGTCTTCTAATATTCTAATATTCTATTGCATATAATATCACTGTTATCTATTTACTGTCCAAACTCTCTTGTATCCTTGAACATAAATTTTTTCCTCTGTCAGACTTTCAATGAGCTTAAATTATCTCTCATTCCACTTATAAGTGTAGCACATTAAAATTTCAATGAGAAACCTAATAATTTTTATTAAACAATTATAAATTATGTCATATGTTATGCTTTCATATTATTTTATAACATATATATTTATGGATTTGTTGAAGAATTAAAGAACTTATATTCCACATAAGAAGCAACTGGATTCCATTGCACTTATGTTATTAATCTAATACCATATATCTAAGTAAGTATTAGAGCTAAGACTATGGACCAGAAAAAAAATCACCTGATTACTTTGCCAATCCTATGTCATATGGTTTTTCCATTGAGGGATAATTTTTTTACTGAAAGGCAAAGTATATTCATGTAGACATGTATATCTTGTAGTTCATTGTTCCAGAAAGTTTCATGAGTTTATTATGGAAAAAAAGTCTCACCTTCCTGCTTTTCTTTTGCAGAAGTGTTTTGCTAAGGAAGAGGCAGAAACTCTAAATGCTTTGCAAAGGCAACTTTATTTAATCAAATAAGTTTTGGTTTTATCAAATAATTATAACATTTGAGCAATCACAAAAGAAAATAATCAATTAAAGACATAGGAAAAAATGAAAGTATGTACAACCACCTACCAAATCCGAGGAAAGCACATCTTTTCTCTCATGAGGCTTGGAAGTCCCTTTTGACAGCCAGCAAGAGTCCCAATTGGAAAAACGGTCTCAGGCAGATCATCCTCTCCTAGGTGAGACTTCAAGTGGCAGCTTGGGAACTACCCCTTTTAAGGGGTTCTAAACCTGACAACTCCAATGAGTCTTGCATCTCATGAGAAATGACCCCATCAAAAGTAACCAAATCTATCTGGTGAGGAGTAGCCAGCCCTCCATATGAGACATATGATATCTTAAGAGGTCTTTTGTTCTATTTTGTTCATGGTACATGAACATCAGCTTTAACATGATGTTAACTTTAGAGGGGATACAAACAGAACACGAAAATTGATCACATCCAATGACTTGCTACTTTTAAATATTTGTTTTTAGTTAATAGGTGATGGAGTTCCTGCATAGCAGCATTACAACATTCCAAAGGACAAATGACAAATCAATCATTCACAATTCTAGGCTGAAACAGCAGAACTATTGATTAAAAAGCTTATGAATTCACAATTTCTAATAATAATTTTCTTATAGTACATCATTCAGTCCCAAGAGTTGGGAATTTATATATACAAAAGAAAAACAACAGATACATTTTCCTAGTGCCATAAGGAAAGAAGAAAATAGAAACAACCCTGACTTGTAAGGTACTTTACTCACAACAGGTATCCACAAGTTCTTAGAAGGCACTGCAGTTACAACAGGTGCCCCTCATATTTAAGGTCAATCATCAGAAGGCGCCATACTCACAACAGGTGACTACAAGTTTAATTATTCTTCATATCCATTTTGGAGAAATCTTACCCTAACACCAGTAATATTAGTAATAGTTTGGAAGCAGAATGAATAAAACCAAGTTATCAAGACATAGCTAACTATTATACAGCACAATGCAATAACAATACCTATTAATGGCTTCTTCCAGGTCCAGCTTAAAGAGGAAAATTAATTACTAATAGGATCATGGGATAAAGTTCTAATATCTATAATATGAGATGCCTTATGCTGCAGGGCTTGGGTGGACTTTTAACTGTTTGGGATGATTCTTTTGTTCCGTGGACTGAAGATTTCCAATCAGTAAGGCAGCATAGACCAGTATCATGACCAAAATGACCTCATTTCCCCCCATTTTGTATAGTTTGAGGCATAAAAGCAATAAATTATTATTACTTCCCCTTTTTGGGCTTTGGAGTGGCTGGCACTTTAACTTGTAATCTCAATGCCTGCATTGGTCCTGCTGTTAGCATCTTAACTGTAGCTGTGGCCACAACCCATAGAACAGAATTTAAACTTAGTCCATTGTTGTAAGGAGCCAGTTCCAAGTGTCCCATTGCAGTGTCTGCAGAACTGAAAGTGTGCCTGTCCCCTTCTTAGGGCAGGAGGGGACTGATGTCACAGTTATTGGAATGAGCATGAAGGACACTTGTGGATGAGGTCCACGAGCTGTTGGTGAGTAACAGGCAGCTGGAAGTGTTGCCACAGAGTTCAGTAACCATGATGTCCATTTTCCTGTGGAGCCACTCTGCTGCTTCTTGGGTCTCAATGGTATGGCTCTGGATATTCGTGAGGGCATCTGAATTAACAGTCCTGAGAGTGGTGTTAGAGAAGCAGGCAGGGATGTGACAGTTACCTGCCACTACTGACAGGCATCACAGATGTTCTTCCACAGATCTCTCCCCTACAGAGGGCAGTGCATAACAGTCCATTGTTACTGTCCTGTTTTTAGTATCTGCAATCCACCCCTGGATAGAGATGGCAGTCTTCAGAGTGACTGGACACTCTTGAGTAAAGCTTTTCACTTGCAACAGGGCATGGTATGCTGCACATAGCTGTTTCCTAATGGACTATAATGTACTTTGGCCCCTTATCACAATTGTGACTATAACCCAAGGGGTATTTGTTTAGAATATTGTCTCTGCCATAAACTACACCCAAAGCCAATATCGGTACTGGATACATCCAATTCACAGGGTAAATTAAAATCTACACCCCTTTACTGCTTAAACTTGTGCCAATGCCTTCTACTATTTTTTTTTAAGCAGCTGTTGGAGGTCTTCCTATTTCCATGAATGACCTTTCCTGATTAACACATATAGTGGTTTTAATATCTGAGTTAAATGAGGGATGAGGGTTTTTAGTACCACAACAATATTATTAACTCTATTATTATGAGAAAACATTGTACTTTATCAATTACAGCAGGGGGTATAGTTTTTGTTTTACTCAAAAAAACAACATTTAAGAATTTGATAGACACCCAGGACTTTGTAGTTTGTCCCAATTGTTTACACATCCTAGGCTTTTAAGATACGATACCATTGTCTTTGATTGTTTTTTTAATTCTGAAAAAAGAATTACTGGTTAACATAACATCACTACAATAAAATAGGGTTACTGCCACAGGTTTCTTCCACACAGCCAGATTCTTTGCCACCAGACCACAGCCTTGGGGAAGCACTGCAAAATCTACTGTTGGCCTTCTCACATGAAGGTGAATGCAGGCTGGCTTGTCTTCTTTAAAGGGATACTAAATAAAGCCTTAGCAAGTTTTTAAACAAAGTGGTAAGTGACATAATTGAATATGAATTTCTTGCAACAAACTAGCAATATTTGGGATGGTTGCATACAGCAGTAGTGTTACTTTAATTTATGATAATTTAATGTTATGCACCAATCCTGGCAGCCCCCAATTTTTAAAAATAATTAAAACAATGACTAACAAAATTATTCTTTTATCTAATCTTATGCCTAAACATTGTTAAATTTCCAAGAATTTTATACCATCTTTAAGTATTCATATGAACATTTTAGTCATACAACTTTATTAATAGAGGGTTAAAGAATTCCTTTTAATTTTTTAACAATTTTAAACACTTTCTTTTTAACATATCAAGTGAAATTAATCATTTCATCACTTCACTTTTCACTTTTACCCCTTTACCATGATTACATTAATTAACAGGTATTTTATTTTAGCAGTACAGAAACAATTACTTTTCTTCATTATTTTATTAAGACCTAAGATTCCCACTGAAATCAAGATTATCTTCTCCTTACCACCATTTTAATATGCAGATTGAGGTAGTCTCTGACAGGTTTTACTGTTATGAAGTTACTTTTTGTTAGTAACATCAAATCATTTTCTGTTTAATAATGATTTCCTGGAATTAGCCATTTAAATATTTCACTTTAAACAATGCTTCTACAAACTTATAGCTATTCATAATCACATAGACTATAGTTACATTATCTTAAGACAAATTTCACCTTCACAGAACACATTCCCTTATTAATGCTGTCTTCTGCAATACCTTCTACAACTTGCGATATGCATTCAAGTTTTGTCCTAAATACTTCCATTCTGATTTTATGAAAACCAGCCATCTTATCTTTGGACAAAACACACTTCCTTGAACAAACATATCAAATTTTAGTCAGCACTCCTACAAACCTTTTATTTTTTCGATATCCATTTAAGTTTCACATTCCTTATCCTGTTCTGTGAAGAAAAGTAAATTATTCATTTCAATTTAGGCAAAAATAATTTTTTTGCCATTTGAATAGAGCTCTTTTAAGAATTTTCATTTATCAATTTAATGTTGCCATGCAGAGGTATCAAAATATACACTGACAGTGAACAATTAGACAAACACAAAATGTGTTAAGACACACCAATAGAAACATAAAGCTCATTATTTGACTCATAATTCTTACTCTTTTGCTATGGCTATCTTCAAGTCCTCCATCATTTCTCATCTCTGATTTTACTACATTTAAGATTTCTTCTGGAATCCATGTGTCTGTAATATGCAAGCTTGCTCTTGGAAACACTTTTATTAGTAATCATCAACCAGTTAGGATTACTTGAGCAGTATAACTGCAGTCAAGCTCTAATTGAGCAGTTTATACAGACAGACATTTTAACCCATATATTTTGGGTTACTACTCTTTGAGTACACTTAGGCTCGATGTTCAGAAGTAAGCTATTGATTCAAAACTGAAAGTTCCTTTTAACACCTCGATAAAATTCTGATCAAAGCAAAAAGTGACTAAAACCTAAAACATTATCAAAGTAACATCAATTTCAAACTTTTCTACAGTTTCCACAAGCACTATGTGCTTTCATTTTTGTCATCTATTTTTACTTGTAGGCTTACAAAAGCTGATAGCACTTTCCTGGTTTTCTTTTTTTTCTTTTTCTCTTACTTTCATAGAGTTGTCCAGTTCAAAAGTTACTAAACTTTAACAGGACCAATTTTATCAATTTGGCTATCCAGGCCCAATTAGAATTAGCATGGAAACATAACAGAGAACATTAATGTTGCTAAGTTTTTCTACTTTTCCAACAGTTTAATTATATCAGTGAGAAAAGAAGAATTCTGATAATGTAACTGTACCCAAATCCTGCCAACTATACCAAAGTGTTTTGTTAAGGAAGTTGTAGAAACTCTAAATGCTATGTGAAGCCAACTTTATTTAATCAAATGAGATTGTGATTATATCAAATTATTATAACAATTGAGCAATCACAAAAGAAAATAATCAAAGACATAGGAAAGAATGAAAGACTGTCAACCACTCACCAAATTGGGAGAAAACACAACATCTGGTCTCTCATGAAGCTGGAAACTCCCTTTGACAGCTGTCCAGAGTCCTGGAAAAATGGTCCTAGGCAAAACATCCTCTCCTGCATGAGACTTCAATCAGCAGCTTGGGGACTATCCCTTTTAAGGGCTTCCAAACCTCAGAACTCCAATGAGTCTTGCAACTCATGAGGAATGACCTCATTGAAAGTAACCAAATCCATCCATGCAGTTAACTGGGTGAAGGCAAATTTAGGAAAAGAAAAAAATGGAGAAAGTTCAGGCAGCATCACAGCTAATGTGTTTAGCAAAGCATTAGTAGGTCAATGTGGTCACTCCAAAGAAAGCATGAATACATGATAATATAACATAAGTTCACAGATGTAGGAAGGAGGGCAAGAATATTTTAGATCTGGAGATTTTATAAAAGTTTAGCTTTTTAATCTTACTGTGGTGGGAAATCTTACGTGTTTTGTGAATGAAAGATAAACTCTCCAACTTACTGTTTAACATCAACACTCTGGCCTTACATTGAAATTAGACTAAAATGGTATAAATCAGAAAAGAGGGAGGCAAAAATAAAGATTGGGATGATGGTTCTTTTGGCCAGGGTAGTAGCAGAGAAGGTGCTGAGAAATAGTAACACTCCAGATATATTCTGGATACAGAATCAATATGACATGATGATGGACTCAATTTGAGGTGTATGAAACAGAGAAAATTCCAGAATTATTCTTTTTTAAAAAATATATTATTTTATTATTTTTTTTAAAGATATTTAGATTATATAAATGTTACATTAAAAAATATAGGGAATTTCCATATGCCCCACTCCCCACACATCACTCATTTTCCCACATTAATAACATCCTTCATTAGTGAGGTACATCATTGCAATTTATAAAAACATTTTGGAGCATTGCCATTAATTGTTAATTAAATATTCCATTGTAATTTACACTCTTTCCCACCCAACTCTGTAGATTATAGCAAGATATATGATGGCCTGTATCTGTCATCGTAATGTCATTCAGAACAATTCCCAAGTCCCAAAAATACCTCTGTACTACATCTGCTTATCCCTCTCCCTGCTTCAGAACCTCCAGTGGCCACTGCCTCCACTTCTATGAGAAAAGTTCTTCCATTGCTAGAATTGCAATGACTTTCCATTAAGTGAGAATAAATTGTAGATACTGGAAGTATCTACCTGATAGTTATCTTGTGGAAATAAACTATGTAATTTATATATCTAAAGTTCTTTAAATATTGTAGGGCACCTAGTAGGGGCTGAGTAAATATAATCTAATTTTCCCATTATTATATAATATTGAATATTTACAAACAAAACTATTGTTCATAGTTCATCATGTTTATTTCAGTCTTAATTTCTTTATCATTATTTGAGGAATCTATTATTTGTAATACATAGAATTTTGCTATACCACCGTGAACAAAAGGATTTTGTCTTAAAAATACTTCAGACCACATCTTACATAAAATATAATATGCACTAATATAAATAGGGAAAGAGGAAATGCAAAAACAGTGTACTGCATTTTAACATTTCAGAAAGTTTAGATTACATTCAATTATTAAAATCTTTAATATTTTCTAGATTATCTTTGTGGATAGAGTAGTCAGAATTTACTCCAATCTGAAGCATGCCCTGAACTTATTATTGTCTCAAATATCAGAGGATATGTTGACCACCATTGAAAGTACAAGCCAACAGGATACATTTTCAAAATCAATGACATAGACATAAATGAGACAATACCAGCATAAAGACCAGAAAATGAAGAGTCTAAAATATAATAATAGACTCATTGCATGTACATGATGAGAGATTAGTAAAGAAATTATGTCATTAAAATAAATGCTTAGCATAGACATCTCTATTTGCAAATATAACAAAAAAGATTGTATGAAAAATAGACTCTAAATAAGCTAGAGTTCAGCGCAAAAATAAGATGTAATATAGTAATTTAAATGGATATTATATGTAAGTTAGAATATTCATATAAATTCAGGATGTAGAAGAAAATAATGCACTTATAAATTATTTGAATAAATTAATGAACATTAAAAAACTGGTGAAGTCATAAACTTTGTATCCAGGAAAAGAGGATAAAATTTATTTTAATCATTCAAAAATACATTTTGACAAAAATAAAATTAAATTCTACAAAAAAATTCATATAAATTAAAAGAAGGCAAAAAACTCAAATTTAAATATATTTATGCATATATATATATAATAAATATGGCTAAAGTTAAAATAAAAATAGTCAAATCCTCAGAAAATGGAAAAAAAATACTTTCTTAAATACACATTGAAGAGCAGAAAAAATTAAAATTGAAATTCCAGGTTATGCAGAGTAACTTTTAAAGGAAAGTTTAGTAACATATCTGAGTAAAATTTATGGACTGACAAAAAAATGTGTTTCATTATCATTTCTTAGGTTTATAATTTTCCCTATGAAACACTTTAAAGGAAGAATTTTCATTCAATAATTCATTTCTTTTAAGGAACTTAAAAATCTTATGGAAATCTTTACAAAGGAAATGTTATTTTTTTAAAAATTATACTTAAATTAAACCAGGAAATACTAATTAGTGAAATTTACTGACATCACAGAATGGTAGAGTTTCAAATGGTTTTCAGGTAGACATTGAAGTGATATTACTACATGCAATAAATTTTTTAAGTTTAAACAGTTGAATTTACAAAACCTCAAAATTTAAAACATTGCAAGAAGAGATTATTGATTTCACTCATGTACCCAGAAAAGATTCACCTCCCAAATTTAATTGACAAAGGAATTACCAAAGTTTATCATAATGAGTGGAAACTGAAAGATACAAAATAGAGACAGGAAATGTCAAAATTTGTGTAAGTATATATAAGAAATATATACAGGCAAATACATAAGATTCATTTAGAAGACAATGAACAAAATTATTAATAATTCAAAATATTTCCAAACTCTTCTCCAATGTTCACATACACTTATTTCCAGAACATAGTTCTATAAAAATATTTTACTTTGCTCTTAGACCAGACATTGAAGTGCTATTTTTCTTTTTTTTAGCTGTTTATTTATGAATATTATTTACCAGAAATATTTATAAAATATTAGTGAAATTTTCAAAAGAAAAGCAGTTATGTATTCAAAATTTTGCAAGAATGCAAGTATTCTGATGGTTGTGGCAAAAATTTATTACTACTGCATTAAATCTTTCTTTTATTCTTCTGATTTAATCTTTATGATAACTTTATTGTTTTAGAACTACATTTTTTCTTGTACATTTGAATAAACTAGATTTAGAGCTTCGGTGACTTACTAAAGTATATACAGCTGAAAAGATGGGAGATCTATAACCTAAACCCTGAATTGTCCATTCTAAAGCATCACTCTTTACAACTTGCTATATTTCCTCTCTACGGAGAAATGGAACGGAATTAAAAATGCTCCCTAGAATAAAATTCTCTGAATTTGGAATATGCTTGGTGGTTTCTGTGATACAATTTGAAAAATAACACTACATATTTGTTCACATAATTTACCTATAAATTGCCTATATTTAAACCAAAGGTTTTACATATATTTCATGGCATCAAATAACTATGTAGATTACAAAAATATATTCTTGGAAATTTTCCAGGTCATAATTGGTCAAATAGAGGAAGGCTCAACAGAAATACAAACTGATTAAAAGATGGTATTTTATTTAGAATAAAATTAAGTAATTACCCATTTACAGACAAAAATATGAAATTAAATATTTAACATCACTGAGTCACAGTCTTTTCAATTGCCTCCTTCTCATGACTCTAATGAAAGCACTTTTTACTTCTTTATTATGAAGACTGTAAATGAATAGATTCAGCATGGGGATAACCATAGAATAAAACATAGAGGTCACTTGGCCCTTTCCTGAGAAGTAGAACTTCTTAGGTTTTAAATAAGTAAAAATCATGGTTCTGTAAAAGATGGTGACTCCCAAGAGATGTGAGGTACAATTTGAGAAGGCTTTGAGCTTTCCTGAAGCAGAATTTTTTTTCAGGACAATAGATAGAATGGATCTATAAGATACAGAGATTTTGATTAGAGACAACATTATGAGCCAGCAAGAATGAATATCATGATTTCAGTGTCACGAGTGTCAGTGCAGGATGGGGCTAAAATTGAGAATATGTCACAGAAAAAGTAATAAATTACATTAGAGTTACAGAAATGCAAACTTTTCATCTAGAGAACATTGACTAAGCATTCAGAAAACTCAATCATGTAGGAATCAGTGATGAGTGCATAGCAGAGCCTCATGGTCATAACAACTGGGTAAAGAGGGTTGCAGATAGCTACCTACTGGTCACAAGCCATTAAGAGAGAAGGAAAAATTCAGTGGTCCCTAATAAGGCAAAGAAAGACATTGAAGGAGCTGGTAAATGAAATACACTTGTTGGAAATCAGTGAATTCTCTAACGTTTTAGGAGGGATGACCATTGAGTAACTGAGGTCAAGGAATGACAGATGACTGAGGAAAAAGTACATGGGGGTGTGAAGCTGGAGATCCATGCAAATTATCAGTGTCACCCCTGCATTCCTCAGCACAGTAATCAGGTATATTAGAAAAAACAACATAAACAGGAATTGCTGGATATTTTCAGAGTTTGTTAATCCCATAAGGATAAAGTCAGGCATATTTGTGTTATTTCCGCTCCCCATAGTGTTCAACCTTTGTAATCTGTAGAGAAATTTAAGGTGTTACTCCACATCAATGAATTGAAAACAGTCTTTCTTTATATGAAGGACCTGGTATTTAAAGAAAAATTGTTTACTATTCCTATAAATACTTGATAAAGAGTAGTTTGCAACTCCTTTGCTTACAGTCCTATGGCAGAAAGTGATGTATGCTCCTGCAAGTATTATCATAACAGAACACCCTCCCTTTAACAAATGATCAGTTGTGACTGTCAACATGGCACAGAGTCTAACATTTTACTTTTTTTACAACAATTTTTAATATTTAAAATATGCCATTTTGTGTTTCACTTGTAACTTAAGGAGATGTGCTCTTTGTTGTAGTGTCATTTTTAGGAGAACTTTCTAAAATTGATTGTTTCTCCCAAACTCTGTTTCCTGTGGTCCTTTAAGTATTAAAGTGAATGGAGAAGGGAAAACAAAATGCATGTGACTCATCTAGTTGTACAGACTGACTGTCACTGGTTTGGCCTAAATGGACCTGGTAGTAAATTTCAAAAAGGATTTGGAATTTTCTCTTTTCCTGAGCTTCTCCTTAAGGATAAAGTATTAATATTTAGAATGGAAAGAAGAATTATTGTATTCTAATGTATGCAAGCTTAAAGGAATAAACAAAACAAAACAAAACACACACTTCCTGATTAAAACATTGAGGAAAAATTTGGACCTGGTTTTGTTCACTTCATTCTTCTTGTCTGTGTTATGTTGATGGTGGTGGTTATTTCATTCTTTAATTACTGTTTTGTTTTCTCCTTTGTATTGGAAGTAGCTTTAATTTATTTAATATCCATTGTTCAACTCTGCCATTTCTGTAGACACTGTTTATTAGTATATATGTGTATCAAGAATATGCATTTACTGTTCTGCATGTTTTATTTGTAATAAACTATTCTCTAAAGATTTCCTTTTGAAAACTCCACCCCTCCTTAATTTTTACATTCCTTACTGTTCTAATAAATATTAAGTGTTCTTTAATAATTTTGGTCCTCATGTGTTTGGGGAAACAAAAGTAAAATGAATCTGTCATCATATCAGAAAGTTTGTTTAAAGCTTACAGATCAAATGTGCCATAATGAATTTTTTTTTCATTTAGATTTCAAACAATGGTAGGATTAAAAATTTAATATACATCATTGGAAATCTGCTTATTTTTAAATACCATAGTGCTCATTTGGAAAAATAAACCAGTGAACAATATTTTTCTTTTCTGTTTTCAGAACCATTTTGTCTTATTTATTCTGTTTTAGCTGAAGAATAGTATTTCATTTGGAAAGTAAACAATATACACATTGAAAAAAAGTAGTTTGCAAAATATGGCAAAAAAAATAGACTATGATATATAAATTCATTACAAACCCTCGTTTGGATGTTATGCAATAGTAAATCATATATTGCATAATTAAAATGAATTTGACACTGTTATAAATGCTTCCATTTATAACATGTTCTTCCTGGGGAAAATATTACACTATAGGTATTACTATTCTACACATTTTTAGATTAGAAAGAGAGCACAGAAACTTAAGTAACTTATCCCGATGCATAACCATTAAGTGTTATAGACTTTGTGATTCTATGAAGATTGGTTAGTCCAGAGATCATTCTCAAAACTCTATATTCCTATTTATAATTCATGTCAGAAAAGCAGTAAAAGGTACTAAAATTATAATAAATAGTGACAAAGAGTTTTAATGCATCATGCACTATTCATTTGTTTTCAATATTATATAATGCAAAAGACAAATGAGAAATTAAAACCTGAAGCTACCTTACTGGTAATCACACATTACTATTAATTTTCAGAAGATATGTTTTTATATGATTATTAAAACTGAAATTTCTTCTAAAAATATATTTTCAGTAAATGTACATTATTTGATGACTCTGATTCCATGAGTCAATATTTCCATTTCTACAAATCCTGGCATTACTTAGGTAAGGCCTACATGATTTTTATATATACATAATCTTCTAATAATATTTTTTAAAGATAAGCTAAAACTCCCAGGCCCTGAAACTAATACTTACCAAGAGCCAAAGATGGTGAAAATCTCTTACAGCTTTTCTGTCTAGAAATGTCTCAACTTTGAATTTGGCTCACAATTAAAATACATAAATCAGTTACGTAGCCTGAAATTTTGGTTCTACAATATTTGTTTCCTTGGAAATAAATTATGTTTAATTTTTTGTACATGCATTTTCATTTTGTTCTGAGGTCAAATAAACCAACTTAAATATTTTTTCAGGTCCTGATCAAATACCCAATCACCTGGAAATTATATGTCATAAGAATACCAGAGAGGTACTGTGAACATAAGCAGAGCAGATTGTCTCTTGCCTTTCACCCTCAAAATCCCACATCACCTCTTATATTGAGGATTGTTGAGCATGCAACCTTTGTTCATCTCTGAGACCAATTTCCAAGGAAATTAGTTTGGAATGATTCCAAAAATAAAATTTCAAGGACTAATGCATCCATGGTATTTTTTAATTAAGAGTTGCCTTTCCCTTATAAGCCATAAAATGTTAAACAGCATTTTTTTTGGTTTTTCCTTGTGATGGTCTTATTTATGAGGGTGTAAAAAAGGAGGTATTTCTAGAGAAATAATTAAACTATGCCTGAAAAGCCAGATCATTAACCAACAAGGATGATACAGCATATTTTAAACAATGAAACATTTTAATATTTAAAAGTATGACACAAGCTTTGGAGTAAACATTGTTCAATACACAGAAATTAGAATAAAACAAAATTCAAAGAAGAATAGTAAACTCATTCATAACTGTTGTTAATATTTAGATGTATTCCTTCCATTTATTTCCCTTTTTGCATAATGCTTATTTCTTTGTACACTTTAGTATTCACATAATTTTTATCACACTGTATTTTAGTAACATCCTGATTTCATTACTAAATATTTATAATACACCTTTATGTATGTTATATTAGAGATTTGTTAAAACACAAAATTTCATGTATTTTGCATTGGATGGTTCTCTATATCTAAATTCTCTCTAGGAGTAAACACTATTTGATGAATGAGCATTTCTGTGGCAGCATAAGTTACTGTAGGTCTCTGTATATCCAGAGAATATTTGACAAACTATATCATAGTGACAAAGGAGGTATTCCAATTCACTTAAACTTGTAATTATCTAAGGCCAGGGAAGAAGTCCAGGAAAACACATGTGATCAGAAAAGAAGAGGAAGGCACCACAGTTTTGCCTCAGGTTGATCTTCTTGATAGGAGAGCTAAACTCTGAAGGAGAGCACCAGCCAACACAGAGCTAGTTTGCAAAGACAATGATAAGCTGTTTTTATGCATTTTTGTTTGTTTTTGTTAACACCTAATGCCAAATGATATGTCTGCCACATCACTAGCCTGAAACAAAAGTTAGGTACAGAAAACTAAGGTGAGGGTGTGGAATGGGGGGTGGCTCGGCCGCGGAGGGTCAGTTCCCCCGGTGGGGGGAATCCGGCGTGGAGGGCGACGCAGGAGAGAAACTGCGGAGACGAGGCTGGTGACTCAGGTCTGCTTTATTGAGGAAGTTCAGTGCAATATAAAGGGTTGAGGGGTGGTGTGGTGTTATCTGATTGGTTAAAAATCAGGCGAAGTTGAGATAGGTTGGCGTGGGTTGTTGCTGGGTAGGAGGCAACAGAGAGGAGTGCAGGGGAAAGGGTTAGGGTATGGGGGAGGGTAGTGGCCACGCATGCACGAGCTGCTTGTTAAGTTTTGTTTCTTGCCTTGAACTTAATTTTCGTTTCCCTCCCAGAACTTAAGTTTCGTTTCTCGCCCAGGACTTAAGTTTCGTTTCTCAAGTTATAGCCAACATCTGCCCCTTTTTCTTTATTTTCTGAAGGCTGGTTGGCTGAGGGGGAACTGTGCCTGTTTTAGGTCTAGACCATGCTGTGCAATTTACTGGATCTTACCCGTCATTGGAGGCCTTAGCAGCAATTGGGCCAGGGCCCTTGGCAACAATTGGCTAAGCTCCTGTCTTAGGTTGTCCAGAGTTTTATTGCAGATAAGGTCTAGTTGCCCGTCATTGACTAACCAGTTCAGCACCCTTGGTTCTGGGCGGATTGCTGTTTATAGGGATTAGCGGCGGCCAGTGGAGAGGAAGGCTAAAGATGCAAAAAAAAGGGGGGGGAGGGGAGAGGAGGAGGGGAGTGGGCTAGGGACGTGTTAACATAACGGGTGTGGGTTTTGGCTCCTGTGGGGGCTAAGGCAACTAAGAGTGCCTAGACTAGTATGGGAGAGTTGAAGGCAGGCACTTTCGCTTGTGGCCAGTTGTTGATATCGAACTGTGACCGGCTTGTCAAAGAGAGATTTTCGCAGCATATTTAAAAGCTTTTTGAATAGCAAAGGACCCAGAGAGAGAAGAAGCAAAATGGTTATGAGGGGGCCCAAGAAGGGGAGGAGGTAAGGAAGAAGCTTATCGAACCCCCAAGAAGTCCAGCTATTGTTGTACATAGAATCATAATCTTTTTTACGCTTAGCTAACCCCTCTGTTAATTGGGACATATTATCTTTAATAAGGCCAGAGTGATTGGCATAGAAACAACACTCTTCTCCCAATGCAGCACATAGTCCTCCCTGTTTTAAAAAGAGGAGGTCTAGTCCCCTACGATTTTGGAGGACAACTTCGGAAAGGGAGTTTAGAGATTTTTCTAGAAAGGAGATGGATGTTTCTATGTGAGTGATGTCTTCATCTACAGCCATTCTAATGGAGGAGAGAGCTGTTTGTTGAGTGCCAAGGGCAGCAGTTCCGGTGACGATTCCAGCAATACCTAAAAGCGAAGCAAGTGTTATTGCAGTGATGATTTCACGCTTGTGTATGGGGGTTGGTAGCTGGTGTTGTAGCCAGGTATTAAGGAATTGATCGTTAGTGTGGAAGTAAATGCGGGGAAGGACAGTAGCGAGCACGCAGGTTTCTCCAGTGGCATTGAGGGTCGCTACGCTGAGACATGGTGTGAGACCTGTGGAGGAGCAAAGCCATTTTGTGTTGTTATAGGGGATTAAAAACTTTGTATTCACGGCAGGGGAAATGGTGAGATTACAGAACGTTTGCATGGGGGGAATAACAGTGCCTCCAGATTTAGTAATACAAAGCCCACTTTGAGAAACAGACTGGATGGTTAAGCCTTTTGTATGATTCCAATTGCAAGAGGCGGGATTGGATTCTGTAGAAATTTGGTAGGAGGCATTGATAGCAATTGCTTCGTAATAGGGCAACATGGAGGAGAGACATAGCCAGCAATCGCTGGTAATATTGGGGTTGGAGGCATTTAGTGTGAAAAAGGAAAGGTTAAGAAAACACAGGAACGGGTTGGTGAGCAGGGGGAGGGCATGGGGAACCACAGACGGGTTGGAGGGGACGGTGGTGTTGATGGAGGTGTTGGTGGAGAAGACCGGAGGGGGGTTGAGCACAAGATTAGGGCCAACTGCCGAAGGTTTAGAAGAGGTGGTAGCTGCTGGCTGCTTTTGGATGCGGAATAAGGTACCATCATCAGTGCCGGTTTTGTAAAGCCTTACACCCCAGGTGTGGCCAGTAAGCCACTGAACATCATTAGGTGATTTTATTGTTATGGTGATATTAGGCCAGCCGGAAGCTGTTATATATTTGTCTTTATTGGGGGGATTGGACCATTCGTGTGCTATGGTTTCGCATCCCCAGCTGGGACAGTAATAATGTGACATGTCTCCACAGGAATAACTACTTTGGAGGGGCAAATATAATAGCCTGTGATAGCCTTGTTATAACCATCTCTGTTCCAACCCTCGGGGTGTGAGGAACCCCAACAGGTGCTGTGAGGCTTTCTCAACGTGGGAGGGACAGTTTTGTTGGTATAATTTTGGTCACAACCAAAGTTAGTGGGGGGTGGAAAGGAAGAAGAAGAATCAACAGTCTGAAAATTGTGGGGTACGTTTACGTCCTGCCCAGCAAGGCAGCAGATATGAAGGGTAAAGGAGGGGGCAGTGGAAGTGACATTAAATCTTAGGACGGTATCGCTAAAGGAAAATGTCCAGTTGAAAGGCTGATGATTGGCAACAGAAGGAGGTAGGAGGATAAGAAAAAGGGGCAAGAGGTGACAGATGAGGGAGAGCGGAAGGAGGGCAGGGAGCCCCTCATGCATTGCTGGTGTTCTTTCCATTGCCATCGTGGTAGCTGTCATCCGTCTGTGACTGTGTTTGCGGAGAGGTGTCAGGCTTGATGTTCCATCCCGGGATCCAGATTGGCTGGGAGGTGTTCTCTGGAAAGACACAAGCAAATCCTCTCCCTTGACAAAGGAGAGGGTGAGGGCCCCGCCACTGGTTGGTTTCTGGGTCTTTCCAGTATACTAGTGGAAGGGGTGTGGAAAGCGAGGAGGCGCCCCAATGTTTGAGCATGGGGGACAATCCACTCTTATCAAATGTGAACAGATTGACTTGAATTAGCACGGTTGTGAGGATTTCCTCCGGTGTGCTGTGAGGGTGTTCTTCCCTTTCTTTTATTATGGCAGTTTTTAGGAGGTGATTAGCCTTTTCGATCATAGCTTGGCCTTGCGGGTTGTAGGGGATACCAAAATGATGTGTGATGTTGTACAGTTTAAGAAAAGCCTGAAATGTAGCGCTGTGATAGGCAGGTGCATTGTCAGTTTTTAAGTCCCAAGGTACTCCCATGAGGAGGATGGCTTGCCTCATGGCTTGGATGCAGTGATGTGCGCGCTCACCTGGGAGAGCGACGGCACTGACCAGGCTGGAGTAAGTATCTTTAACAACATGGACATATTTGAGCCGACCAAAGGAAGGGACATGGGTGACGTCCATTTGCCAGCGTGAGTTAGGCTTCAGGCCTCTTGGGTTTACACCCTGGGGCTGTAGTGGCCCCAAAGTCAGAAAGGGGGTGCAGCATCGGCAGCCGCGCACCAGATGTTTACAAGTTTCTATGGGCAGATCAGGAAACAAGTGTTTTAGACTGGATGCTGAGAATTGGAATCTGGAATGCAGACTCCTTGCCTGAGTGACTAGGTCCTTTTGGTGCACTTTAAGAATTAAGGCTGAGACCTCAGAGTCAATTAGCGCATTGCCCTCCGCCAGTGGCCCGGGCAATCCAGTGTGACTGCGAACATGAGTGATAAACCAGGGCTGTGTGCGCTGCTCAGTTATTCGCTGCAAGTGTGATAGACTGCAGTCGAGAGCAGAATCTGATGGGAAGAATGTGCTGAAGGCTATAACCTTACAGATTTGACTGGCATATGCACTGTCAGAGAAGATGTTGACAGGCTCGTCAGGGTATGTTAAAAGGGAGAGGATGATGGCTTCAAGCTCTCCTCTTTGGACAGAATCATAAAGTTTCAACGTACGGATATGAGGAGTGCTTGAACTTACTGAGAAGGAGACAAATCCGAAGCCCTTTTTAGAGGCGTCGGTGAAAATGACGCGGGCATTTGGCAGTGGCGTAGAGGACGGGAAAGCATGGCACTGCGGTGTGATATGTAACTGTGCAAGTCCCTGTAAGATTTTGTGGTTAGGATAGTGGTTGTCTATTTGTCCTGTGTAGCTTGTGAGAAGTATTTGGAAATCCGCGTTGGACTGGGCAAGTAAATCGGCCTGATTTTTAGAGAAGGGCTAAATGAGGGCTTTAGGCTCTGTTCCATAAGTTTGATCACTAAGGCACACTAGGGTTTGTGCGAGTTTAACAACTGCCTTTACCAGTGGGAATATTTTGGAATTGCGGGACTTCGCAAGGTGTGACCAAAGTAGAGGTCCCTTCTGCCACAAGACCCCTGTGGGGGTCCCTTTGGTTAATAAGAATAAGGCCTGAATAGGTTCTGCAGGGACATAGTGCCTGTTTGCCACCTGATTTACTAGCTGAGAAACTTTCTTGACCACTGCCTTTGCCTCAGGGGTGACCTTTACAGTTTTGGCGGGCGCAGCGGCCATGCTGCCTTTTTTCTCTAAGAGTTTAAAGAGAGGCTGTAGCTCTGCCGTGGTAATTGGGAGAGCAGATCTCATCCAGTTAATTTGGCCACATACGGTTTGGAGCTCCATGAGGCTCATTTTATCTGGGCAATGAATTCGGAGAGGAATTGGCTGTATATGCTCAGTTATTCTGTAGCCCAGAAATGTAAAGGGAGCGTGCTGTTGTATTTTATCTGGATTGACTATTAGTCCTATGTTTGTAAGGTTTTGAATTAGCTCCTGAAAGCCCTCTGACAGGGCGTGGGAATCCTCATGAGCTAGGAGAACATCATCCATATAGTGGATGACAAAAAATCTGTGTTTAAGGGGTTGGATTGCAAGACTGACAAAAATTTGGCAAATGGCAGGGCTATTTTTCATGCCTTGTGGCAGCACCTTCCACTGATATCATTCATTGGCCCCTTGATTGTTAGTTTGGGGAACTGAGAACGCAAACTTTTCCTTGTCTGATTCATGTAAAGGAATGGAGAAGAAAAAGTCTTGAATGTCTAGTATGATGAGATAATAGTCCAGGGGAACCACAGATGGGTGGGGGAGACCTGGCTGAGGTGAGCCCATGGGCTTAATATGAGCATTTATCGCCCTCAGGTCATGGAGAAAGCGGTAGGTATCTTTACCTCTCTTTTGAATTACAAAAACAGGGGAATTCCAAGGGCTAGTACTGCTCTCTATGTGGTCAAGTTGCAACTGTTCCTGGACTAGTTCACGTAAGGCTTTTAATTTGTGGGACAGTAGGGGCCATTGCTCAACTCAAACAGGTTCCTCTGTGTCCCAAGTAAGAGGAATGGGCTCCGGTGGTCTTAAGCGAGCAACGGCCTGTATGCTTGGGGGGGACTCGGGCTGTTGACTTGGACAAGGGAGACCTGGCAGGCAGCTGGGTTGTCTGTGGGACCAGAGGAGATGGTTGCCCCCATGAGTTCAAGAACATTGCGGCCCCACAGAATGGAGGTAAGGTGGGGGAGGAAGAGGGGTCGGAAGACGCCGCCATGCCCCTCCTGATCTTCCCACGGGACTAGCTGTTTAGCCTGCCAGAGGGCCCTTTGGCTGTCGCTCCATCAATGACTGGTCCTGGCTGGGTGGGAGTGATGTGGGTAAAGGACTCAGGAAAGCAAGAAACTTCAGCCCCCGTGTCAACCGTGCCAGTATACCAGTTGCCCAGAACCTTTAAGGTTAGGGTGGGCCGATTCTGAAAAATAGGAATGGTCCACTTTACGGAAGGGGAGAGTGAGATTTTTGGCATTGAGCCTGGAAGTGGGCCCCAGAGGCCGTTGGGGTACCTGGGGTCAGGCGGGGCATACTCGTCATCGCCAAATGGGCTGCTGCCTCTTGTTGGCCGGGCTGAGGCTTGCCCCGATGAAAGTTTAAAGATTGGCCATTGATGTCAGTTTTAGAGCGGCAGTCTCAAGCCCAATGGTTACCTCGGCGACATTTAGGACAGGGCGTGGAAGGGAGGCGGGGTCTCCCGGCCGGCCGAGAAGGGCCCGGTCCAGTATTGGGGCATTCTCGGGCAAAATGTCCCTCCTGGCCACAGCGGAAACAGGGTCCCATAGCCAAGGCAAGTGCCGAGGTGAAACTGGTGGTGAGATTCTGAGTGACATCCCGTGAGGCTGCTGCAAATCAGGCGGCCATGGCATGGCTGGTTTGGTCTAGATCCTTGCAGGCAAGGATCTAATCATGAATGGTGCCATCCCGCTTGGAGGCAATGGCCTGTTTGCAGACCGTATTGGTTCCCTCCAGAATGAGCTCTCGGGCAAGGGCTGCTTGAGCCTGTTCATTGCTGACCTTATGTGCACAAGCCTCCTGAACTCTTGAGACAAAGGAGGAAAAGTCCTCATCTTTGCTTTGTGTAAGCTTAGCAAAGGTGTCTGTTTTTATGGCGGAACAGTTACCAAAGACACGCATAGGGACAGCACGGAGCTGATTCCAAAAGTGTGGGGAGACGTTCACACCCGTGTAAGAATTTGGCGCGACAAAGGGGCCGGTGCCCAGAAAGGCATCCAAGGGAAATTGGATTCCTTGTGATCCTGAAAATGGGCCCTCCAGTTGGTGTACTGGCCCGGGGTGAGGATGGCCCGTGCTACGCCTTGCCAATCATAAGGCAAGTTAAGATTCATAGAGATGTCATGAAGCAGCTGCTGAGCGAAGGGACTTCCCAACCCATCTTCCTGAACTGCCTCACGGAGACGCTTAATTTCTGAGGGGTTATATGGGTACCACAGTAGAGGACGCTGTGCCGTGGGTGCGAGGTTGACCGGGTACAGCTTGGGAGGGTTAGTCGAGGAAGCGGTTGAGGTGGGGGAGTCTGTTATCTGAAGGCTATTAAGCCTTTCTGCGGTGTCAGTAAGCAGCGACAGGAGGGTGGGCAGCATAGGAGCGGCAAGAGGGTGGGGTGTGGGCATCCCAGGGGGTTTTTGAAGCGCAGAGGAAGTACGAGTGGAAGCCAGTGGGTGGGGGGTTTCCTTCTCCTCAGAAGGGGAAGGAGGAGGGGCAGGGTCAGGAGGAAGGTTTGGGTACAGCAAGTTCTGCTTTTCGGGTAAAGGAGAAAGTGGAAGTGCACAATCTGGCTCAAGAGAGGCTCGGTTGTTAGCTGTCTTGGGGAGAGGCTTAGGAGGCCCTTCAGAGTCCTCTAGAAGGTTGTTGAGCTGAAGGACTAAGGAGGAAGAGTCATCACTGTCCTCCGGAGCAGAGGAGGGCTCAGAAAGAGAAACATCGAGAGGCTTGGTGCCGAGGAGACAGGAGCAGATGGTGATGAGTGTGGGGATAAGACCAGGAGGAAAGCACCTGTTTTCATGCTCTATAGCAGCGGAGACGCGATCTATGATCAGTTTGTAAGTATCTGGGTCCCAGAGGTTAGCGGTGGGGAGCCAGGGATTGAAGGGAAGGAGCAGGTCCCAGTAAACTTGAAGTTGTTTAGCGGAGACCTTGCATCGGTGGCAAGCGAGAAGGGTGGCAAGAGCTCTAACTTGAGGGGCTTGATGAGAAGAGAAGGAGGCCCCCATCGTAAAAGGATATGAGGAAAATAAGAAATAGAGCGAGAAAAGATAGAAGGAGGAAAAGAACGGCTGGTGGGATAATGGAAGTGGAGAACTGGGGGTAGAAATGATAGAGGAGGCGAAGAGAGAAGAGAAGAATAATTGGAAGAAGGAAAAAGACAGGACACCAGGGGGCAAGGGTGCTAAGTTTCATGAAAGCGAGAAAGAGGGGGATTTGTCTGCCAAGTTATGGAGCAAGGCAGAGCCCTTACCGGATCCTGAGGACTGCTGAGATGTCAGTCGTGCCCCACGTTGGGTGTCAGATGAGGGTGTGGATTGGGGGGTGGCTCAGCCGTGGAGGGTCGGTCCCCCCGGTGGGGGGAATCCAGCTTGGAGGGCGACGCAGGAGAGAAACTGCGGAGACGAGGCTGGTGACTCAGGTCTGCTTTATTGAGGAAGTGCAGTGCAATATAAAGGGTTGAGGGGTGGTATGGTGTTATCTGATTGGTTAAAAATCAGGCGAAGTTGAGATAGGTTGGCGTGGGTTGTTGCTGGGTAGGAGGCAACAGAGAGGAGTGCAGGGGAAAGGGTTAGGGTATGGGGGAGGGTAGTGGCCGCGCATGCCAGAGCTGCTTGTTAAGTTTCGTTTCTTGCCCTGAACTTAAGTTTCGTTTCTCTCCCAGAACTTAAGTTTCGTTTCTCGCCCAGGACTTAAGTTTCGTTTCTCGAGTTATAGCCAACACTAAGGGACTAAATCCCATAGTTACAATATTAAAATATTAAACTGTATGATGTCCAAGAAAGGTTATCAAGAAAACAAAGACACAAGAAGTTATGACCAATTCAAAAGAACAGGATAAGAATTAATAATCAAAGAAAATCAGAAGTTTGATATTAAGAAGAAAGAATTAGAGAATTCAAAGTAAGACAATGAAGTGACTAAGGATGAAGGTCAGAAAAAAAAAATAACATGAGAAAAATTGCAAAGAGCCTAAGAGACAGTTTGGGTACTCTAAAGAATACCAGTATAATAATAATAAGAGACTGAGAAGAAATATGAGAAAGGGTAGAAGGAAAGTTCAAAGAAATAATGACAGAAAACATCTTTAATTTAGAGAAAGACATGAGTACGCCTTCAAGAATCTTAATGAACAAGAAACAAGATAAACTTGAAGAAAAATATGTGAGATATATATGTAGTCAAACTGCAGAATGTAAGGATAAGGAAAGAGTTCTAACAGCTGAAAGAGAAAAGCAACATGTTATGTAAAAGGAAGTCACTATAAAATAAAGTGCTGATTTCTTATCAAAAACCATGAAGGCATGAAAGCAGAGGAATAAAATATTTAAGTTCTGAAAGAAAAGAATTTTAACTGAGAATTGTATATCTTTTAAGAATGCTTTGAAAATGAAGACAAAATTAAGACATTATTGGGCAAACAAAATTTGAAGGAAATCATCACCACTACAGCTGCCCCAAAAGCAATGCTCTAGGGAGTACAGCATACTGAGAGCAAATTACTCTAGGCAGTGGATCAAAGCAGCATAGAGGAATAAAAATCTCTGATGTACCTATCCATATGGGTATTTCCTGAAATAGAAGAGACCCACAATAATGAAACATATTGATACTTATGAAGGGAGAAAATAGAGGGTTCTCTGATCTAGCAACATATTTCAATACACAACATTTAATAATGGATAGAACATCTAAAAAGAAGTTTGATAAGGAAATGAAAGACCTGAAAGACAATATAAAAGAACTAGAGCTCATAGACATTCATAGAACACTTCACACACAAGAGCCAAATAAACATTCTTCTCTAGTGCATGTGGGTCATTCTTCAAGGTAGATCAAAAGTTAGGCCACAAAACAAAACTTAATAAATTTAACAAGACTAAAATTATACAATGAATTTTGTATGTTCTGACAACATGGAAATGTTCTGGAAATTAATAACACAGCACAATCAGAAACTTTTCTGATTTGTGGAAATTAAAAAGTATATTCTTATTATGCAGAAATAAGAAGAAACAAAGTCATGAAACATATGACAACATGATAAACCTGGCGGACATTATATTGAGTTAAGCAAGCCAGATACAAAAGACAAATACTGTGAGCTATTATGAATGAAATATATTGCATAAAACCATGGAGTTAATAATTAGAATCTTGGTCACAAGAAAATAGAAGGAGGGTAGATAATGGAGAGTTAAGGGTTTATCTGAGCAGAACCGGTAAAAAGGTTTTTTGCAAAACTTTGGAAATGAATAGAAATGGTGAAAGTATATCATGGGGTTTATAACTAGCAATACTATCATATGGGTATGACAGTGGTTTTAAAGGAAACTCTAAGGTCACACATATTACTAAAAGGAAAGCTAAAAATGTAAAATGAGACTCGATAAGATAGTAAAACCTCATGTAAAACATGAATATAGGTGATATTGCATATATATGACTGTTTTTATACAATAAGAATACAAATATACTAGAGAGAAGGCAAAAGAAGAGCAGCTATGTACAGCAGGGAACACATAGAGGAATTGATAGGTGATGAGTTTTGGTTTGGGTTTTTTTGTTTGTTTGAGCTAATTTTTTTTTTTAAAAGAAGCTTTAGATTACATAATTGTTACATCAAAATATAGGGGATTCCCATATACCTTAACCTTCCCTTTGCCATACTTTCCCCCATAAGCAACATCTCTCATTAGTGTGGAACCTTTGCTACAATTGTTGAACACATATTGAAGAATTGTTACTAACCTTGGACTATAGCTTACATTAGAGTTTACATTTTGCATGGCACAATTTTCTAGGTTGTGACAAAATGTATAATGGCCTGTATCTGCCATTGCAATGTTGTGCAGGACAATTCCAATGTCCACATATTACCCCATGTTACACGTATTCTTCCTTCTCCATCCCACCAGAACCTCTGGTGGCCACTGCCTTTATAGCAATAATAGAAGTTCTTGCATTGCTAGAATAATCAAAAGTCAACTTAAGTCCATAGTTGCATCCCCCCTTTATATTTGCTCATTCCCCAATCCTGTGGCTTCTGAGGTAGAGTTCTTCCACCTTCTCTAATGTTTGTTTTTTGTTTATTATTATTATTATTGGAATAAAGAAAATGCTTTAAGAATGATTGAAGTTATGAAAGAACACCTATGTGATTGCACTGAATGCCATCGATTGTACACGTTGGATGGATTAATGCTTTTTAAATATGTATCAATAAAATTTTTTTGTTAAGAGAAATGTATATTCTTAAAGAAAAAATGGATCAAAGAATAAATAATAAAGACAATTAGGTAATATCATGAAATGAATGAACAAAACAAAACATGCAAAATCTTACAGATGCAATAAAGGTGATGATGAAAAGGAAATTTTTAACTCTGACTTCTTACAACATAAAAGGAGAAAGATCTCATATAGAAGACCCAACTTCACAACTTGAAGTACTAGAACTAGACGAGCAAAATAAACCCAAAGCAAGCGGTTGGAAGGAAATAACAACGAAATAGTGGGGGTAAACAACATACAGAATAAAAACATTAGCTAGACTTATGAAGAAAAAAAGGCAGAGGACAGAAATAATTAAAATAGAAAATGAAAGGAGTGACCTTACAAATGACTCCACAGAATTAAAAAGGAATATAAGGGGATACTATGAACAATTCTGCACCCCCCAAATTAGATGAAATATATGAAACTGAAAAATTGCTGGAAAGACACAAAATTCATAAACTGAATAAAAAAGAAATAGAACATCTTACAGAACAATCACAACTAAAGAGATCAAATCAGTAACCCCTTCCCCCCCCAACACCATCAAAGAAAATCATAAGACCAGAGGGTTTACCAGTGAATTTCAACAAACATCCCAAAACAAAATTCTGTTCATATTCTTGCCAAAAACCTGAATTAGAAGGAACACTTCCTAACTTGGTCTATTGGTGAGCATCAACCTAATACCAAAGGCATATAAAGATACCACAACAAAATTATTGCCAATAACCCATATGAATATAGGTATAAAAATACTCAACAGAATCCTAGCAAATAGCATCCAAAAGCACATTAAAAGAATTATACATAATCAAGTGGGATTTATCACAATATGCAATGCTGGTTCAAAATAAAGGAACCAAATAAGTAGAAATGTTTATTCTCTGCCTATCTTTTTATTTTATATTTGAAGCACATAACTTGTTCTCTCAGCGTCACAGTCCACAGACAGTGGGGAATTGTGCCCCAGTGCAGACCACACCCATGACAGATTTTGAGGAGACTTTCTCCTTATCATTGTTAATGAAATGATTTAAGACTTTCAGGATATTGTGATGGAATAAATGTATTTTGTCAAAAGAAAAAATATGTTTTTGGGTGTTCAGAAGGTGCAGTGTGATGATTTGAAGATTTTTTTATCCCCCAAAAATACGTTTTCAATCTAATCCTTTCCTGTGTGTGTAAACCCATCCCTGAGATTACCACAGTTAAGGTGTGGCTCAGCCCAGTCAGGATGGTTCTTAATCCTATTTGGGGAATCCTTTATAAGTGGAAGAAATTCAGACAGCATGAGATAAAGCTACAGCAATCAAGAACTTGAACATCAGCACAACCCAGAAAAGAAGGGAGAGACCAGGAGACACCTACATTTGCTTTACCATGTGGTAAACTGAAGAAGGAAGATCACCTGCAGCCAGCTTCTGAAAGTCACACTCTGTAGGAAGAAAACATTATCTTGATGATGCCTCAAAACATGAGTGAATAAATTTCCATTGTTCAACAAGAATAGCCCAGGAAACTAAACAAATTGTAAAATCACAAATGACCAGAAATTTTTTTAAAAAGAAGAAATTGGAGCACTAACACTTCCCAATTTAAAATTTATTGTAACGCTATAGTAAGAATCAAAACTAGTAAATCTGTTGGAGTTTGAATAATGCACAGGAAAAAAGATATTTTTAATATTATTCCATTTCTGTGGATGTGAATCCATTTTAAATAGGAACACTAGAATACGGCATTTTTAGTAAAGATATGGTCAAATGCATCAGTTTGGGTGTTAATCCACTTACAGATGCCCTTTATAAACAAAATGAAATTCAGATAAAATGCAAAAGCCACAGAAAAAGATGGAAGTCAGTGGAATCCAGAGAAGCAAGAGAATGACATGGCAATATGGATGGCCACGTGATAGAAAAGATAAGGTGAAGGATAACTGGGAGCTTGCCACAGAACAGGACAGTGTTTGGGGAGAAAGAATGACCTCTCTTTCACTTTGGTTATGGACTTCTGCAAACCTCATACCCATGAACCAATAAATCCCCGTTGTTAAAACCATATTGTGGTATTGCTTCAGCAGCCAGGAATCTTACAAAAAGCTCCTAGAGGGCAACATAGGGAAACCAAAAGCTCAGGTACTAAAAAAAAAAAAAGAAAGAAAGAAAGAAAGTGTTTCATCAATATTAAAGCTCTTGTCCATCAAAACACTTTATCATGAAATTAATTTTTAAAAAACCTACAGAATGGTAGAAAATATTTGGAAATCTCTTATCAGGTAAGTGCTTATCATCCAATATATTTTTAGAAACTACTACAACTTGAAAACAAAAAGAAAAAGCAACATAATTTAAAAATGTGAAAACCTTGAACTATTTTTTTCCAAAGAAGATTTAATTAGTCAACAAGCACATTAAAAGATGCACAACATCCTTACCAGTAAGGCAATGAAAATTGAAAGTGGAATGAGATAAACATTTCACACCCACTAAAATGCCTACAATTAAATACAGAAAATAACAAGAGTTGGAGATGATGTGGAGAAATGGGAATAATTGTTCATTATTGGTGTGAAGGTAAAATTATGCTGGTGCAGCTGCTGTAGAAAAGTTTGGAGTTTCCTCAGAATGTTAATTATAGAAATAGCATATGACCTAGCAATCCCACTTCCAGGTATATGCCCTAAAGATGTGATATCATGGACTCAAACTTATATTTGCACACCAGTGTTCATGGCAATGCTTTTTACAATTGGCAAAAGATGTGAGCACCCCAAATGTCTATCATCATATGAATGGATAAGCAAAATTGGTATGTACATACAGGAGAATATTATTCAACCATAAACAGGAATGAAGTTCAATAGATTTCAAGAACTTGAAGACATCATTTTGAATCAAATATGCAAAACCTAAAAAGACATAATTGTATAATCTCATTGAGAGGAAATAATGAGAATATGCAAGTTAATAGAACCATAAACTGGTATATAGATTAGCAGGATCAGGGTTGAGTTTGAGGTTGGGAATGGGAAGTTAAACCTTAATTGCTACAGGGTTTGTTTAGGGTGATGGAAAAGTTTTGTTAATGAACAAAAAGGTGACTATTAACACCACTAAATTCTATATTTACAAGTTGTTAAAATGCAAAATTTTAGGTTTTTTATATGCTAAAAAATAAAAAAATTTAAAACCATAGAACTTTACAATGTCATAGTATAAGCTTAAAACAATCTGTGCAGTACAGTTAACATTTTATTTATAATAATGTTTTTAAACAATTGTTACAAAAGAATTTTTAATTACTACATATTTTACTTTCCTTTCTAGAATTTCTATTTGTTCACTTTTTCTTTTATCTGCATTTTTTTTTCTGATGTGATTTTTCATATGCTTCCTCATTGGATCATCTTTTCCTTAAGTTATTAAGCATATGTTTAAGGTTGTTTTAATGTCCTTGTCTACTAATTCAAACTTTAGTTTCATCTTGAAATCTGTTTCTATTAAAGTTTTTTTTTCCATTAATATGATTCACATTTTTTTTACTTTGTCTAATGTTTGGTAATTTTTTTAACAATATACGGTATTTTTTAAATGATACATTGTAGGAAGTCTAGATCATATTGTCAATCAGGGGTGTTGAGTTTTGTTCAGGACAACAATAAATTGCTAGCAATGCCTTTGAAACTCTTAGGCTTTACATTATTCTTTGTTAAGGAAGATCTATTTTGTTTTATCCTCAGCCATAAGGCATCGCATTTATTATGGGGCATTGTCCATAAATCCAGCTTTTCTCAGTACTTATTAAACTCTGGTATTTTTGTTCAGCTCTCAGCCCTGCAGCAGCCTCTCTTAGTTTGTTGCACTCCATTTGGACATATACAGCTCAGCCTTCAGCTAAGGATCTACAGAGAATCCCAATACTGATATTAAGTTTACTTCCTTTTGATACCCTGTTTTCTACGTTCCAACTTTTCAACTGGTGGAAACTCCAATATTTGTCTCTTCAGTTATGCAGGATTCTGCTGGTATTCTGTATCTCTCTGGTCAGAAAGCAGTACAGAAAGGCAGGGTAAAAATGCATCCTTTCTCATGTATTTCCATTTTCTCATGCATAACTCGCCCGTTATACCATTTTCCAATGCCTGAAAATAGTTTTCATCTGCATTTTGTTCAAGCGTGTAGTTGATTACGATGGCTGGAGATTTCTCTGACCAATAACATTGTCAATGCTAAAGACAAAACCTGATCAAAGATTTTAAATTTCTTCTGATTTAAATGACAATATAGTTTTATCATCTAGCTCATTATATTTTCCTTAATTTGTTATCAATCAGTTTTTTTTTCCTTTCATAGTTTATTCCCTTTCTTTTGCTTATTAAATAATGGCTCTTTTGCTCTCTTTCTTTTTAGATAAATATTATTCAATTTTATTTGCTTTTAATTCATTGTTTTCCTATTTTATCATTTTATTTATCCCACTTTTTTTGGTTAAATTTGTTGTTTTTATTCTTGCACCTAAAGATAATGGATTGCTTTTTATTATCTGTTATCTGATTTAATACAGGAATTTCAATTATTCATCTGAATGCCACTTATTTATACATGCAGGCTTATTAATTATTCATATTGACAAACATATAAATAGTCTAGCTTTAAATATTTTAATGCCTATAAAACCAGGAGTAACTTAAGGTTGCATTTTTAGTTATATTTGTTTTGAATTTTCAAATTGAAAGTTCTTGCTGGTTTTATGCTTTGAATATTTTTAAAAGATATTATATTTTTGTCAGATAATATAGCTCTATTACTTAAACTTTGAAAATTTAGTGAAATTTTTGGACTAATTTTAATGAATAATTATAAATGTCTCATAGATGCAGGGAAAGAATGCTCTTTATTATGTTATATAAATTTAAAATTATTAAATGTATTATTTTGAGTTTATAAGTTTTATTGATGGATTAATTATACACTAGATATGTTTTGTTCATTTTGCCACTTCATTTATTTCATTTACTCATTAAATATTTTATTAAATATCTACAATGTATGTCATATGGACTATAACACACAACAAATTGTTGTTATTGTTGTCACCTCTTGGGCCTTATATTCTAGCTGGGAAATACAAAGTAATATACAGAAATAAGTGATATTCCTTGTTAGAATGTGAGAAGTAATATTTAAAAAAGGAAATGTGATAAAGACTAGTGGGTGAGATATGTGGAGGCAAGGGCATGATGATGCACCTGGAAATAGTGTGGTCAGGGCAGCCTTCAGTAAAAAGTGGGTATTTGTTCAAAGACTTGAAAGCAAATATTTAGTCATACATTTTCAAGAGAGGAACGTGTTCCAAACAGGGGTATATGAGTGCAAAGCACTGTGCAAGGTTATTGAGGACCTGGGAGGAGTTTGATCTAATGAGAGTGACATTCTATAGTGTGGGGTGGGTGTAAAAATCAAAAAAGTCCATATGTATGGATGGTGATACTGCTCTGGAGAAAATCTAAGTAGAAGTGGACATGAAGACAGTCAGGTTTGCTATCTTCAAAAACAATTTATAGAATATTCCTCAAGAAATGTCATGTTTGAGCAACTTGAATAAAGTGAAGTAGAGAGTCTGTATTAGTCAGCCAAAGGGGTGCTGATGCAAAATACCAGAAATCTTTTGGCTTTTATAATGGGTATTTATTTGGGATAGAAGCTTACAATTACCAGGCCATAAAGCGTAAGTTACATCCCTCAGATAAGTTGAATAGCAAAAATAATGATCTTTTTCAATGTGCCCATATATATGGCATATTTTTAAATGTTATATAAGTGTTATACAAAATATAAAAAAAATTTCCGTATCAGGATACGAAAATTTAGAAGGATGATCAAAAACCCATCTTTATAGCTATTTAAATCATAATAAGAATCAGTGAATTTAAACCAGATAGAATATTTGTGTGCATGTTGTTATTCACAAAACAAGTGTTTTACATGTAACTAAAGGATGGAATACCTGGCTTAAGGCTCGGGTCAGATGCATTTTTAATGATTTTGTTATATTATTAATTTTGTGAGTAAATATTTGTTAATTTTTAAAAATAAATGTATTTCGTGATAAAATTTCAAATACTTGAGTCTCCTTTATTTCTAACCAAAATTGAAATATTTAAAGGAAATTCTTTATATACTTATAATTTTATATATTTAATGAATATACCCAGGCTCCATCATTTTTTCTAATTTGTCAATCAAATGCTTTGTTATTTTAAATAGCAGATTTTACTTATTCATTTATGTGTTCTTCAAAGACTCTTGCAAATGTATCACATAGAAAACATTCAAGTAGATTTTGATCATATTTCATCATATGTAAGGATGTATTTATAGATATATGAATTTAGGCACACTTGCTATGTAATGATAATTTTCTTCAGTTTTTGATTACTTGGGAAAGCACAATTATAATTCATCAAGGTCAAGGATGCTATCACACTCACTATTTATCTTTCTTTATAATTTGGACAGTCTTGCACATATTGATATTCAAAAAATGCTAGTTTAACCGAAAATTCTACTTCTAGAATTCTTCTCCAAACATTGTCTATGTATTTATTAAATATGGCATAAAAGTTTAAAGACATATTCGTTCTCGATGAAATATATTCTGAAGTAGAATAGAAGAATAAGGTAAAACATAGTTAAACATTGTATATATGACTTAAATGTTTGGACTCAACTGGTGAGGAAGTTCTTATACATCTCTTACCAAAAATAAACTTCTTATAAATAAAAAGAAGTCCTTAGTCTTGGGAATGACTGAAAGTAGCTCAGGTAATGAGATCTGTGTCTGTATGTACTTATATACATATTTGTTTTTGTATATTTCCATTCATGTATTTTACATTCTTCTGACTTCTGGAGACTTTATTATACAATATAATAATTTATAATATAACATTTTGCAATATAAGGGAACTTGTCCACATGATATTTAATATTGAATTTTTGTAGGGCTATATTGTGACTACTGTCTACCTAATCACTCATTCTTTTAAAAAGTATTAGAGAAGTTGTAGGTATATGGAATAATCTTGTAGAAAGTACAGGGTTCCCATTTTCCCTTTTCTTTTATCTTCATATTATTGTATTTTGAATGTGATTAATATATTATGGATACATGTTCATTGTCAAATACGTATTTAGCAAAGATATTCTCAGATTTTGTAAATGTTTTGTGTATGCTGAAAACATTGAGTTTTTGGCAAAAGACTGCACAATTTTTCACCACCATTTAAAAAACAAGACTATTATTCCTCCATGAATATTCCTTAACATATTTGTCCAAAATCAAATGACAATGAATGTATGAATCTATTTCTGAACTCTCTATTTGGTTCCATATATCTAGGTATTAATCTTTTCACCAGTATCCTATTCTCTTGATTATTAAATCTTATGATAAATTCTGAAATCAGATTACATGACCCCTCCAAATTTATTATTCTTTTTCAAATTTGTTTTGAATAGCTTATTTCTTTATTTTGTCATCTATTTTGGAGAATCAACTTCTCTAGTTTAAAAAAAGAGCTTTAATTTGCGGTTGCAATAAATCTATACCTCAAATTGGGATTGCTAATAAATAATTGGTTGTTTCCATTTCAGATGACTATCAGTAAAATACTTCTTCATTTTTGTTTTCATTTTAATTCAGACTGTGCTTTCTGAATAGATGAACAAAATTATCTATCTACTGAATTAGAATCTTTGAGTTTGGGGACAAAAATCAAGGGATTTTTCAAAATTTTCCAGTATTTCTTATTAACTTGGTCTACTCAATGTTAATAAAATATATGTGTATTATATATATTGTAATATATACTAGTATATATAATAATATACATGAGTATATGGAATCTCCAATATAAGGAAAGACCATACATAAGGCAATACATGAAACCTTTAACCTTAGCCGGCATCTAGACTTCAAATGTTCTACCACATAGATTATTACAGCTAAGTGACAGCTGCCCCAAATCTTCTGTTTGTATTTATTACCCACGAGATCATAATATTTGTATTTTATCTTTTTCAATAAATTCATCTTGAAGTATCTCTTATAACACTTAGAAGTGTATCAGATGACAATTTAAATAAAAGCATAGTAATTTTTATTAAACAGTTATAAAATCTGGCATAAGTTATACTTTCAAATTATTTTATAATGTACAAATTTATGGGAATTTTGAGAGAATTAAGCAGATTATATTCCAGGAAGAGGAAACTGGCTTTCAGGGTTTTAATTTATTATGGCTAGGATTAGGATTATCAGGATAGTACTATGTATTGTATGAGTAGTTATTTTTCTGATCCTATGCCAAATAACTTCCATTGAGAGTTCATTTAACCAGAGGCCAAAGTGAATTCACGTAATCAATTTTATCATGTAGTGTTATGTTCCAGAAATATTTACTTTTAATTACTACAGAAAAAAAATCATCCTCTTGCTTTTCTGTCTCAGAAGAGAATGATTTTTCTCCTTAGAGCATCCCCTGTGAACTTCAAGAAAATATTGACAAATTGGTATAAGACTCCAACTGAATAATATTTATAGCATACTTTAATTGTGTGAGCAGTTCATTTCCACAGGTAGAAGGAGTGATTTTACAACAATTACACAGTATTTTAGAAACTATAAACCTGAATCTCAAACTGGAGCATATACTTTAATATTTAAATTAGATGTAATGTGTTCTACATATGTTTGTATTATTGAAAATTGAATTGCATGCCTATCAGTAAACAGAGCAAGGAAATAGAAAAGGGTCTTTATTAAGTTCAAAAGAGCTATAAATTAGAAATTTGCTATAATATTCTTGTTTGAAGATAATAGAACAGGGACTGTAGAAATAAAGGCATGAATTTAAAAATTAGGTAAATTTTTAAACAGAGTAATTATTGGCATTCCACTGTCCATTGGGTATATGCCAAATCGATATCACAGTTTTTCTGAGAGAGGAATAGAAATGTATTTTAAATGCATTTCACTAGTTAGCTAATTGATCTAAAGTCTACTTTAGTTTCTTTGATTAATTTCATGGTCTCTTTAAGGTTGATAGCTTTAGAAAAGAATTACAATATGCAGAGATATTATTTTTGATTTTTATTAGAGAACAAATATATAATTTTGCATGTCATATGAGGATTGCCAATAGGGTCAAGTGAAAACAGCTTCTTAGCATGTGGATTCAGAGAAATCTTAGCTTGAGTACTGGCTCTGCTAGTGATTAATGGTGTTGATTTCATTAAGTTAATGCCCAAAGAGCATTAGTTTTCTTATCTATAAGACTGCACTAAATTATTTAGTTCGCATGTTACTATGTAGATTACATGAGATAATGCACAAAAAAATACTAACTCCCAGGTCAATTTAAGCAAAAAATAGTATTATTTTGCTCAGATGTTCAAAAACATAATGTGGTAACAGAGATGCATTTTTAAGCCTAATAAAATACAATATTGTGATTTATTGGGATTAATCTCAATAGAAGGATATATTTGTATGTATTTAGCATCACATGATAAGCATATGCATATAACTTCAGGAGTAAATATTTAGCTTATGACTTGGTGGGGCATTCACCGCTCAATATTTTGATGGGAAAAAACACAAATTTTTGTGTTAAATTGAAGCCATATTTCAGTTGTATGCCTCCTTCACATATAGTCAAAATTTAATATGATAAAATATTTAATGCAGCTCATATATATTCACTCTGCACTATACCATTTTCATGAATTTGAACTTGATAAGCCTGAAAACTTTGGTCCATCTTAGTTATTCTTTGTTTTCGAAGTATGAAATCATATTTTTATCTTCAACTATAATTCAGGGAAAACAGATAAATACAGGGTTTTATAGGCCCTTACTTTACCACAATCTTCTTGTCTCAGAAAGGCTAGGAAAGTGTAGATTTGTAATGTTACCGAAACTTTGTGGTGTATGTTAGTCAATATGTATTATGTAGTGTATTCCTTTAGCAGACTATCTTTTGATAGCATATTTTGAAATTTGATTGCAAATTTTCATTTTCTTTCACTCTTCTGATTGCTCCTTTGCTAATTCCTATTTTGTGCTTGACCCTCTCGAGAAAATATTTTTTTAATGTATTCCATGCTCTCTTGTAGAGACAGAAATGGGTAGAAAGATGAGAGAGGGGGAGAGAGAGGGAGAAAGAGAGAGGGAATGTGAAAGAGAGAAGGAGAAATGGGAAATAAAAGATGGGGTGGATATAAAGAGAAAGAGAAAATGTTTGTAACAGACAAATATTTTATCATCAAAATATTTTAACACGTATTTCTATTATTAATTGTTACCTTTATAGCCATTCAACCTAAATTAGAAATTATAAAAATCGTTAGTGTGGTATGTGTTTTTTAAAGAGACATGGGTTAACTGTATGAACTTAGTCAGAAATAGGAATTAAGCCTAGATTTACTGTAAAATTCTCTAACGATCAAATAAGTATTTTGTGTGTGTGTGTTTTTCTGTAACTTTACATTCATGAAGCCATTTATTTATGTATTTTTAAAAATCCTTCACCTACATCTAAAGGAGCCTTTCTGGGAAAATAAACACATGTTTTTATTCTCATTCCAGTGATTTTAAGCTAATTTTCTCATTCTCTTCTTGACTGTTAAACATCACAAGATCCCAAATCTTGGCATACTTAATGCCATGGGTAAAAATTGTTTGTATGTCACTGAATGCAGCACAGCCTAATACATGGCAAAGGATTCATTCCATTAAATCCTGGAACATACAGGAGCCAATTAATTAAGGATGGTCTATAGCAAGTTAAAGAAAGAACAAAAGGTACCATATTTAAATTTCATTCCTAAATATAGTGGATCGTGGATTTAATTGTGTTCAGTCACTAAGGCTTTCAGTCCATATACAAATGTCTCTGTAATGTTTTCTTTATTATTTGTTGTTGTCATACACTATTCTTTCTGAACTTCCATTGAATGAGGAACACAGGAAAAAAACTGAAATCTACACAACTTGTGTCAATATTGTGATTTAATTTTTTTAAAAATAGCATTTATAAACAATTTATTAGTGATTGTAAGATGACATTTAATTCAGAGTTATTTTAAAGACTCCCTATATAACTATAACTTATTAATGACATTTTTGTGATTTATTTTTGACAGAAATATGTCTCAATAATCTACCCAAATAAGAAAAAAAAATGAAGGGGGGAAAAAAGATAAAAAACAAACAAACAAACAAAAAAACTCTACCCAAGGACTTTTTAGGGATAGTGAGCATAGAATAGAGGAATTAAGTTAAACATTGAACAACAATACTAATGATATAATGAGTTGCAAAGGCCAAAAATGGGAAATTTATTGATATAGTTATTGTTCCATTTTTTATTTAGTCAAAACAAATTTAAAAATATTAACGATTGACATTTCCTTTTATATTATTATCAGAAAGCATGGTATCTTATTCCATTATTATTAAAATTATAATAAAATAATAACACCAAGAAAGCCCAGGAACATATGCGAATTTAAGGGGAAAATGGTAATCTTAGAAATATCAAGTGCTAAGGCTTGACTCTGCTTGGTGTTAGTACTACTGCTGGCACTTTTGACAGGAAAGGAATTGCCATGGCAGCACATAAACTAAAGTTACACCTAGCCTGTGATTAATTGCTGCTGCTCAGTTTACTGAGTTATTGCCTGTGGAATATCCATGAAGACTCAGTTATGGCCAATTTCCTTACTATTGTTCCCTTTTTAATGGCATGCAAGGTACATACACTGCCTGCTGCTCTTTCATCACTGCTCCTGAAGGACTACTGGAATGGGAGCCATGCTAGGACAGAGCACAAACATGTTTGCTGTGAAAAGAAAGCCCTTCAGAAAAGTTGAAGTGTAAGTCTAACTGATCACATTTTTAAGTCTCCTGGAAACATTTTAAATGAAATAATTTTCACATATTTAATAATTTAAATTCAGTAAAATCTTGTGATGTGAATGTGATTGCTCCCATTTTATAATTATGACCATTAATGAAAAAGGCATTTCATGCACTTTAAAGAGTATTTATGAATAGCACTCAGGTGAGTACTTTCCACTATAACATTTTTGGATACAAAATCTCAATATTCATAAGTCTTTGTGAATATTATGTAATATGAAAATATTTGATAGAAAATTTAGCATAAAATTAACTGGAAGTGAAACCACATAAAATGGCAGTTTTTATTTTACATGACATATTTAGCCAAAAAAGATATGAAACAATTTCTTTATTATTTAATACAGAGTACATTCACTTGGTCCGAGCTTCCTTGTCATTGACTGCCTCATCACTGACAAGGATAACATTTTCCTTCCAAGAAACAAACAGGAAGATATAATTTGGTGAACTCGCTTTCATGAGATGTTGCCTGGAGTACCTATAAATTTAAATTGAAATGTCAGGGTTTCCATCAGTTTTGGAACCAAACAATATTCAGGAGAAGAATGGGACTGAAGTCACTATGTTTATATTGATGGGCTTCACAGACAATATTGAACTGAAAGTCTCCATCTTTTTCTTATTTCTTGCAATCTATCTTTTTACTTTGATAGCAAATTTGGGACTGGTTTTATTGGTTATTCATGATTCCCAGCTCCACAACCCCATGTACTATTTTCTGAGTGTGTTGTCATTCTTGGATGCCTGCTATTCTTCAGTTGTCACCCCAAAAATGTTGGTCAATTTCTTGGCAGTGGATAAAGCCATTTCATTTCTTGGTTGTGCAACACAGATGTTTCTTTTTATTACTTTTGGAAGTTCAGAAAGTTTTCCCTTGCCTTCAATGGCTTATGATCGCTATATAGCAATCTACAACCGACTGCTTTATTCAGTTAACATGTCACCCACAGTGTATATGCCACTCATCATTGTTTCCTGTTTTGGTGGCATTTTGAATGCTACTAAACACACTGTGGCCACTTTTAACATATCTTTCTGTGCATCCAATGAAATTAGACATGTCTTTTGTGTCATCCCTCCACTCCTCGCTATTTCTTGTTCTGACACTCACCTCAACCAGCTTCTACTCTTCTGCTTTGTGAGCTTTATTGAGATATTTAGTATACTGATTGTCTTGAACTCCTATGCTTTCATTCTGATGGCCATTCTGAAGATGCGTTCTGCTGAAGGGAGGCAAAAAGTTTTTTCCACCTGCGGCTCTCACCTAACTGGAGTGTCAATTTACCATGGGACTATACTCTTCATGTATGTAAGGCCAAGTTCCAGCTATGCTTTGGACCATGATATGATCGTGTCTATATTTTACACTATTGTAATTCCCATGCTGAATCCTATCATCTACAGTTTGAGGAACAAAGATGTTAAAAAGGCATTGAAAAGGCTGAAAAAATCTTTTTAATTAAAGTGCATTTCTGCATTGAGTCAAACTAAAGCATGTTGGTGATTTCTCCATAATGCTGTGGTCAGAAACATTGGAAGAAAACCCTTTCTTCTCAGTTAATACTCTTTTCATGGTCTAGAATATTTCCAAATAAAATATTAATTACCTCTTCAATACAACATTTTATAAATGTAGATAAATTGTGTCAACTAAAATGCCTACGACTCTGTTCAAAGTGATTCATATTAAACATTCAAATATATACTTATATTGTTGTTATTAATCTTTGAGTAATTTGATTTTCACTAACTATAGTCAGATGTCCTATCATCAGGATTTGATGGCTAGACATAATTTCACATTGTTTACAGTAAGTTAGACTGTCAACATGAACTTAATTTCTCTTCTGGAATCCCTGTGATAGACTTCCAGAGAGTTATTTACTTGCTCCATGCGCATTCACAACCTCAGATCTATCCTTTGCACATGACTTTTGCACTGTTTGTATCATTACCATAGATTTTTACTCCATTATTTCCTTCCTGTTACCCAATCAGAGGACTTGATTTGATCCATGCTGAAACTTTCAAACATATATTGAGATTATAAGGTAATATTCATTGAATGTACATTTAAGTTCCTGGAATAGAAATAAAAGTATAGCATAAAGAATAATTTTAAAACTGGCTACTATACAAACTAGTTAGAAGAGCTCAAAAGCTAACCTACCTTTGAGATTTCCTCTTATGTTGGACCCTTTCTCAGTTCCTACCACTGCCTTTTTCCTCTGTTTTGAGAAATGACCTTGCATTTAACCATCATTCCTAATTTTTTTCAACTGAACAAATCCCTGAGAAATGGTCTCAAATCACTTCATCTCACATCAATTTCTTCCTTACTTATTCTGAATTGTTTATTTTTTGTTCTGAGATTTGTTCATTTGAAGATATTTTAAGAGTGGAGATTTACATTTATTGCAATGAATTACACTCTTTTCTCAGGAGGGATCCTCATTTTATGCCTCCACAATATCAATCCCATCCAAACAAAGTATCAAAGAGTTAATTATTAAGTATAAGCTTGCAAAGCAATCAATAATTTTCAGATTTCATTCTCTAATCAGTTATGCTTATAGAACTCATACATCTCTATTGAATCAAGCTTAAGCTTGATAGTAGTTTGGTATAAATATATGCTCTAATTTCTTCTAAAAACGACAACAAACAAATTTTCAGAGACATAACAATGACAACTTTTCTCATAAAGAAATTTAGCTACCTGAAATCACAGCATCTTAAAGTTTATTTTCCTATGATCTCCTGAGGTGATTTTCCTGGAATAAAGAAAAAGCTACTTCAAATGTAATTCAAAATATCCATCACTTACAATAATTATAATATTTGCAATATTCCCCATCATTTTTTAAGAGTTCTGCCATTCAAACAAGAGTTTCAAATTGTTAAAGTAAACTTTCAATCAAGTTGGTATCCTGGTTTAACAGTTTAAATATTCTTTTTAAATTACAAAAATAATCGTTCTGTGGGAAATGAAGAGGTAAGCAGTAGGAGCAACGCTGCACTCACTCATGCATATAAATAAATGACTGATAATTCATTCAACAAGTAAGGCAAAAACAGATGTCAAGTTAATATGCATGAAATGCCACTGTTCCACCTTTTATGTCCCCAAAAGTAGAATCCAAAGTGCAAGAACTAGCAGTCTCTTATGATTTTCTGTCTCTAAGGACAATAAAAAGTAATGATATAATTATCTCTCTTGTTAATAACTTTTCAGTGTTCATATCTCTCACACATATTTCCCTCATGCATAAATTCATTGATAGTTGCCCTATGGTAACTCCCTTTCAAATCGTTTGATTAAGACATTACTTAACATTTGTTTTTGTGAATATTTGAATACTATATTGTATTAGAATATCTTGTTCTAATACAGCACTGACCCTGTAATTTGCATGAGGGCAAGAACTGTATATGTATGTCCACACAGTGGTATCTTCAGGACATAGAATAATACTTGAAACATATGGTTTTTTCAGTAAATATTTTTTGAATGAATGGTGAGTCAAAGAATGAGTAATAGTAGCAAGTATTATCACATATATAGCTTTGTATTTCCTGGGCATTATGTAAAAGAATAACATATACTAACCAATATTTCCTCATAAAAACTCTAAGAAGTGGTTCTATTATTACCTATACTCACATTTAGAGAAACAGAGATGCATAAAAACTCTAAGAAATATGCTCAAATCTATATAGTTCTTAAGAGTGATACCAGGATTCAGACCTAAACTCATGGGCTACAGAGACCCTGCTTTTAAATACTTTTTACATAGACTGCAAGAACAAGATATTCTTTTTCTTTGTTAACTACCTTATCAGGCCTCTGGAAAATGCTTAATGAAGTAGTAAAGGTCTTCATTTTGACAATGTACAAAATATGAGGATAAAAAGGAAACTGTAAGAAATATTAGAAAATTAGTTTCCTTTGGTTTTGACAAATCATTCAATTGATTGACATATGTATAATTTGCAGTTTTTCAACCTGTTTGATAAATATCAAAACATTAAAAGTAGAAGTAAAATCAATATTAAAAGAAGACAAAGGTAACAAGTACAACTAAAATGGAGACAGAGGGAGAGAACATTGTAATAAAAATGGATGAGACCAGTTATAACTACGATGAGGTCCCATTATATTTTCTTTTTTTTTTTTTTTTA